>PKSG01000360.1:32688-58686 GCA_002916505.1 Tolypocladium paradoxum | reverse complement strand
GCCTGCTGCTGCAGCTGCTGCGGCTGCGGCTGCTGGTCGGGGGTCTGCGCGGCGCGGGCCTCGCCGGCGCGGCGGTCTTCGTAGGCGGCGACGTCCTCGGGGGTGACGGCGAGGGTGGTTGGGGCGCGGCGGAGCATCGTCGCCGTCGTGCTGCGCTGCGGTTTCCGGGTCCTTGGGCGGGTGGCTGGGGGATGTTGGCTGTGTGGATGCTGCGGGATGTTGGCTGTGCGGATGCTGCGGGAGGAGGTTGCGCACGGGGGTGTTGTTGTGAGGAGGAGGGTGATGCTGACGGAGGAGTTGGATGGTGGCATTTTGCGGGACGTGCCGCGGTGGGGTCGGGCGACGTAGCCAGCTGTCATCCCACCATGGTTCCAAGCCAAGGTCGGTGCGCCTGCAACACGCGGCAGTCGCCTCGACCACGCATGCTCCGTACGCCGGCAGTTAGTTGTCCATGTGGCAGAAATGACGAGCGCGTGAATGAAGACCGGCAGGCTGTGTGCGGCACCCCGTTGCGTGATCCAGCAGCCAACCTAGTAGGTACCTGCATCTGACGGATTCAGGCCACCCAATTGGGGCCGTCGCGCCCTGCACGTGACTCTGAGAAGCGAGGGCTCTAGGGACAATCCCCCCATGTACCACGAAGTACACAGATACGATACTGGCGATCAATGGATTAATTGATTAATCCCTCAGCTCTCGTAATAGCCTCGTTGCCAGCATCGTGCAATACGTGGCCGTTCGACAGCGCCAGCAGACTCCCTCTTCTGACAGCATCAGTCACAGCGTGGACCCGGACGGACCCGTCCGCAGCCATCCCGCTCTACGGCCGCGTCACCCCCTGGAGCCTCCAGCCTCTTGTCGGATGCCAATCTCGATCCAGGGCATTTTCAAAGGGAGACCCGGGGTGTTTTGCTTTGGAATGGCCTCTACGACCATGGTGCACCCGAGCTCTGGGGCTGGGCTTGGACTAGACGGCCCATGTACAAGCCAGTCTGCCCGCCCTTTCGTTCAAATTCCTTTAGTAATTATGATAATGAAAAGCCGTAGCTAGCTATCTGCGTTCGAGCCTCATCTGGTATCAAATCCAAGCATCCCCGTGAACCTTGCCCAGTCGTAAAAATGTACACGTGCCATATCGTAATGTCCAATCTCGTAACCGCCCCAAACGTATAAGGTGCGGTGGTCAAATAACGCCGCCACAGACATTATCCCTCTCCCACCGCAAAAACTCCTCCAAGTCGTGCTCCAAGTTGCAGCCCATCGGCGCCGACTCCGCGACGCTCTCCGACACGTCCTCTGGCGCGTCGCCGCCGACGACGAGCGGCTTCGGCCGCGCCCGTATGGTCTCCCGCAAGGAGTAGCCCTTCGGCTCGGGGCGTGTCGCCCAGCGGCGCAGGCTGCTGCCGCGGAAGAACTTGATCGTGTCAAAGGGCCCATGCATGCCGTGCGGGCCGTAGCCGCAGTAATCCGCATTCTCGTCGAGGACGGGGATGGGCAGGTCGGGGTCCGAGTTGATTGATGAGGGCGACGAGGACTCCATGGTCTCCGAAGAGCCCTGCGAGTCCCGTGGCGAGGGAACGCCGCCGGATATAAGTTGGCCGTGCGTCTCAAAGCCAAACGTCTCGAACCACTCAGCCATCTCGTCAGCCATCTCATTCTGGTCGTCCTCATACATGCCAGAAATCAAGTCACCAGCGCCTCCCAGTATCGCCATCTGGAACGCCGTCCAGTCCACCGTCTCGTCAACCTCCTCCGCGTCCGCGCCATCCTTGCCCGCCTCCGGCTTCTGGCAAGCGATGGGGCCGTGTCTAAACGACCGGTTGGCCGATGACAAAGCTGTGCCGTTGAGGTACACGAGCTCGTCATTCTCATCCGGCTCTCGAATGTCATCTTGGCTCCGTCGACCTGTCGACGGCTGTAGCGGCATGTCGTCGGATGCCATGGCAAACGCCTCAGGTATCGTAGGTAGTGGAATCAAACTTGCTTTTGGTGCCATCTGCGCAGAATTTTTCGCAGGAGGAGTAGGGAAAGCAAACGAATCAATTTTGACGAATTCTTCAGCATCTCCTGCTTCTGTCTCCTCGGCATCCCTTGACGCGCTGCTTTGTAGCAAAAAGTCGCAATGCACAACGTCCTGGTCCAAGGGCGCGGTCAAAGGCATGTCTTTATCCTCGACAAGAGCTGGCAAATGCCTTTCAGCCGATGCATCAATGCGTGATACGAGGCTCTCCAGATAAAACGGTTCGACAGGCGTGTCCGACTTGCCGGTGCACATGCTTTGAAGCGACTCGTTCGAGTGTTGACAGTTCAGCAACAGCTTCGTGTCTGCTTGGGCCTTCTCTCGCACCCTTTTCAGCTCTTCCATGCGGGCGGGGGTTAGCATCTCATCTGCCACAACTCGCTTGAAGCGTTGGCCCAAGAGGGTGTAACTAAAGCTCTCCGAGAGCGTCCAACGGCTGGCTTTAGCCGGCAGCTTGCTGGGGCTGACGGGTATGCCTCTGAGCTTTCCCTTCTGTCTTCGCTGGGCTTTGGAGACTGACATCTTTTGAGACGACGCTGCCATGCGAGACCATCCGGCCTTCTGATTCTCGTGTCTGGGAGATACTGGCATAAGGGGGCTCGTCCTAGGATGCGTCGGAACAATGGGAGAGGGTGCTGCTGGTCCGGGAATTTCGAGCAGCCAAGAGGCGAGCTGCAGTTCGTCGAGGGCGTTGCCAACAGCCTCAAAGGCGTGCTCCGTTTCCTGAATCAGCTGCCGGACGTTTGCGGAACATTCCTCGTCTCGTTGGGCCGCTGCCGTTGGGGTGTTGTGTTGCTGGTCAGACATGGTGACCAAGTCGGACTGAGAAATTGCAGAGGCAGGTCTCGAGAACGCCGCGTCGTCCTCGGTGTCGGCGAAGCACTCGAAGCCTACAGCGGATCGTGTATGGCGCCTTGCCAGGGGAGAGCTCGCGCGTGGACGCGGGGGCTCGCCCACAGATATGGTATCGGAGGAATCGTCGTCGGCCAATCCTTTACCAGAAACACTGTACACGCGGCTCTCGTAGCTGCATCGCAAGCTGGAAGAGGAACTGCTGAGGCCGGCTGGGACGGGAGGCGGCGGGGTCAAGATGCGGTGGAGGTCGTCTCCGCTCCGGACCATGACGGGGGCCTTGGAGGATTTCCGCCCCATGGAGGGAAGCCATGATAGAGACCTTGACGACTTGTTGGAGGCGCGCCTGCTGAAATGTGCGTCGTCTTGTGCGTCGTCGCGCGATTTCGACGGGCGGTGGCGTGGAACCCGTCCCATACCGAGGCCGAGATCAGGGCCGTGCATGGCGGCGATGGGTTCGGATGCCCGAGCAGGGATCGAGCAGTTCCAAAGATGCGGCCGCGTCTAATAGACAGGTGAGGCCAACAACAAACGAAGCGTGAGACATGCGACGAGTCCAGGCCGAGTACTCGACAAACGGCCCGCACGCCGAGGCAGGCAGGGCATAACGAGGCGGTTCGGCACGACGAGAGACCAAGGAAGCCCGCGAGGAGGCCGGAGCGGAGGGGGATGCAACGACTCATATCCACCTCGTAGAGGCCGACCGAGTGTGACAAATAAAGAAGCTGGCCTGGCCTGTTGCCACGAACTGGGGAGGCTGGACTGTGCTCCCGACAACGACCAAGTACGAGTACCCGTAGGTACGAGTGCATCATGATGGGCGTGAGACGTTGAGCTGGCCGAAGCGTGCATGGCATCCATGTTGGCTCAAGCGGCAGTGCAGCTCGGTATCCTGCACCCACCCCACGCTGGTGGGAGAGGCCGGATTGGAGCTTCATGGGAATCCGGCCCCATGATGGCCCATTGATGGCTATTCTGACCAAAGCGGCGGGTGCAAGAGCAGAACGGTGACCAATGCAACCAGCGCTGACCCATGCTCCGCTGCGATTTCGTGCAGGGGTCGGCAGATGCCACGCACCCGGGCCAGGCTGTAGCTGTCTGCTGCTCCGGTGGTCTGACGAAGTCGCCTGAGGTAGGTAGGTGCCCATGCCGGCATGCATGCAGCGCTGGGAGCCATCTGGGGTCATCCTACGAGTAGGTACCGGGCAGACGGACGGAGACAGACACCAGCGCCGGCGTCGGCCTGCCGTCGGCCTCCCGGCAGTCGTCAGGGCTCTGGACGATTCAGCGGCAGAGCCGGTCGGCAGCCAGATGTCGTCGTGCGATGCTCGGCTCGATGGCCGACGCAACGGGACGACTTGTCAGATTCCATCCAAACTAGGTAGTCCGCAGTACGACGTGCAGCTGAGCAATCGAGACACGGGCAGTCGCCTACCTATTCTGTTGCGAAGCGACCTTGCTGCTGCGTGCCAGACCCTTGACGGGCAGGGTGGTAGGTACCAAGTAGTGGTACACGGTGCAATTCCGACGCAGGGCAGCCTGGTGGTGACGTTGCAATCGAAACGCGGAGAGGCAGCGGATGGATGCGACGAACCAACACCATGCCGTCGGGTACTTCGCAGCCGTTGGCGGCACGGCATCCCTGGCATTGGCAGATGGCGCTGTTAATCTGTCGCCAGCACCCCCATCAATCAATGCCCTCGGCCCGCTGCCTGGCAGCAACAATACAAACCCGCAGCAAGCCACCATGGCTTTGGCAATGGCCTCGCCGCCAGAACCGAGGGCATGGCATCCATATGCGGGCTCATTGCGGAGGCTGTAGCAGCACACACCGCTCAACGGCCCCCTCGTTGACCACGAGGGCAAGACAGCAGGCAGGCCAAGATACCCGGCACGGAGCATTGCGGGCGAGGGCGGCAACGTGGCATGTGAATACCTACCTACCCGCAGTTTCGAGCGCGGGTAGCATTGCTCGTATATCTCGCCGAGCCGCTTCCATGCATCATTGGGGTCGGAGGACTAGACGCATCCCGCTCGCTTGCTTGATGGGGGCCGGCCGAGGCGCTCGAGTCCAGGCGATGAAGACCTCATGTCGCAAGGTCGCCGTAAAGATCTGGAGATGATGGGTGGAGGCTGCTGTGCGTCAACTGTGGAAAATTGGACATACCTTAGCAACCTAAGATAGTACCATGGCCGCCACCACCATGGAACCTTGCCTGAGGCCAACCCTCCGCCGCATTGTCCGCGCTGCAACGCAACACCACCAGCTATTATTGAGCCCTTCTCAAATCCTCTCCCTGCCTGCCATGCGCTAGCTGCCCTCCCTGCAAGAGGTGTTTTCGGCCTGGGCCTGAGCTCCAACAACCGAACGCGCCCCTTGCTTTCAGCCCCCCCCAGGCGTGTCTTGCATCAAGCTGCAGCGCGCTCGCTTCGTTGCCGTTGTCGGACGCATCTTGGTTGGTCTGCGTAGCGACTTGGCCTTGGCCCCAGCGTTGCATGGGCTGACGTCCCCGAGCGGCATACCATGTGGCGATCTGCCTCGCCGGCGACTCTCTCTCGGCCCCTGAGCCCCAACGAGGCCTTTATGCATCCCGCCCGTTAATATTGCAGAATATATATCATCAGGGGAGTAAGCTGACGCGCATGCGAGACCTCGGGCAGTGCGTTCAGCCCTTAATTAATGCAAGGTACAGGGATACCTCGAACACCAAACTCCAAGCACCAACCTCGCCCAACCGGTTCATGAAATCAGTTGACATACAAGGCTTCCACTGCAGGTAATTATCATCTCAAGCAATCCGGGCCAGGAACCCGCCCTCGCATGCATACAGCCGCTTACGGCCCTGTCCGAGGTGTACGCCCAAGCCATGTCGTCGCCCCCAAGAATCACCGCGCCGCAGGTTGCCGCCAAGATCCTTCGTTGACACCGTTTACGTACATTGCGTTGATATCCATTCCGCGTCCTTTACGGCCAAAGGCTGCGCCGTCATTTGTTCCTTTGTTGCGAATGGAGCCCGGCTCGATAAAGACGCAAAGGACAGGTTCCAGCCCAGCCGGTTCCTCACAAGATTTGATTCGCTTCCCGCATCCTCCTCGACGTGCTGGTCTTTAGAAATGACGACGCCGCGTGTCTCGGAAGTCTGGTTGGTTGCTCGTCCAACAGTGTCTGGCAGTCGTCAACCGGTTCCTCCGGCTCGTCTCTCCATCTCCAGCACGTTGTGAGCCAGCTTGCAACGGACTGGGACATTCGCCACGGCAACGTGATTATTTGGCCACACGAGTTTTGGTGCACACGACGCTTTTCTCCCTCGCCGTCGTCGAGCCTGATGCCCTTTGTTGAGAGGAGCATCGCTGCCAATTGTGTGCTGGTGGCCGTGTTGTGTTTGTTCGACGGCGGTTGCACTGACCAGCGCTGGAAACACAGGTCGCAAGAAGAGGCAATTATTTGCGAACTTGGTATCCCGAGAGTCTCGGGTTCGATAATTCGTGTAACAAAGTTGCCGAGGACGAGGCTTTTTAAACCTCATCATCTCCCTCAAGTTCCTCCGTTGGGACAGAGCCACGGCGACCCTCGCATTGCTAGTGACGATCCACCTGCGCCAAAAGTCTCAGATAGCCACACCACGCCGCGACGATCCTTGGCAAAGTGATAGATTGGGAGGGAGGGGCCATTCTTGAAGGCGGGAGCACGCGCCAACGAGAGGCTGGCAGGCCACCAACTGTGGAATATCGGACCATGCTATTGCTGGACTCGCTAGCAGCGACAGAAGCTTGGTCTGAGCGCTCATGATGTGCAGGCAGATCTTGTCCTGATCTTGGACTCGGATTGGCTTTTCCATAAAACTGGAAATGTAGACTGAAACACTGGCCATTATGAGCAACCATATGCAGCAAAGAAGATGCAGGCAGATGCGCAATCCCGCGAGACACCACGCATCACTCCTCTTCCTCCTCGTCAACACCATCGTCATCGTCATCGTGCATGACAAACGGGACAAACCGAAAGTCCAAAAAGCTCCTCTTGCCACCCTCCATGTCCACCATAAACTGCAGACTAAGCACCCCCTGCCCGTCGCCTCGCAGACTGACCTTGCTTGCGATGCGCATCGCCTCGCTCGAGCTCTTGACAAAGTCAAACTTGTACGTCTGCGACCACCGATCGGCAATGGTAAATGTCTCCAGCAGGTCCCTACCCCGCGCAAAGTCCACTCCAGAGCTACCGAGGTCGCTGGTGCCAGCAAGAGAGAAGTAAGGTGACGTCTTCATGGCCGTTATAGTCAGCTTTACTGGCGACGTGGGAGAAATCTCGGCGAGGGAGTCCAGCAGAGTGCGCGACTGCATGATGATTTTGAACGAGACGTCGTTGCGGTCAAATGGAATGTCCTCTGGAATCTCGGGCAGATACGTCGTCAGCCCAGCCGTGGTTTTAACCCCAGATTCTTCGATGGTGACTTTGAACGGGTCTCCTTCCTCGGCATAGAGAAGCGTGCAGGTCCCCGAGATGCCCAGGGTCTGGTTGCTAAAGGCATCGGGCCGGTAGTTGCGCAGGTTGCTTCGGTAAGGGTCTTGGTCTGCCTTTTGCGCGCGAGTGGCAACATCGACAGCCCCAAAGATCTGAAGAACTTCGAGGAATGACGCCAGAGGTATTTGGAAGTTGGGGAGTTCAGCAGGCTCGCCATCTTCGGAGGGTGGAAGGTTGACAGTGTACGCCGAGAAGAGAGCCTTGTCAAGGAAGGCAACGCCTGGGTCACAAGTCAGCATTAGATGAATGACCTCAAGAACATGTATTCCATACCTTGCATCACCCGCGCGTGGTCAGCCGCGAAGCGAATGCCCTCCTCGGTGATCTGGACGTGGACTCTCGGCGCAAAGTTGATGCAACGAAGGAGCTGGTACAGCGGCCGTGTAGACGTGGCCACTGCCCGGAAAATGGGAGGAGTTTCAGGCGCCATATCAAGGAGCTGCGCGCGATAGCTGTGCGCGACTCGGGCGACACGAATGCGCGAAACGACGAAAACAAACTAGAAAGCACGTAACAGTCACTCAATGGCGTCTCTTCTCTCGTTCCTCGACTAATGTACAGAGGCTCGACCGAACCGATTCAGTTAGGAATTGGGTATCTCAGACGTAGACTCCGACCGCGCAGAACATGTATACGGTTCCGAACCTGCGCAGGTTAGCGTCAACGGGCGAGGACGATGCGATGCCGGGGGCCACGTACGCAACAGCTACCGAGGCCGGAAATCCAATGACTGTGAGGTTGACGAGTGATCGGTCTGCACGAGGTCAGAGCTGCGTCCCGCGACGAATTGCACAGCCCGGAGGAGCATACTCAGAGCAAAGAGGCCCGTAGCCACGAGCCCTATCAAGAGGAGGACGAATCCGACCAGGAATTGGGATCCTTTGCCGACGGCGGGGAGGAACGGACTGCCTGTAGCAGATTGCCAGACCTCATGCAGCGAGGAATCCATGTGCCACGTTTCGCAGTGCGGATCGTTCCGAGGTGTCTATGATGTATCAAAGCTGCTCTGCTTGCACGCTTTGTGGCAAACCAATTGTGGGGGCGAGTACGTCGAGCTGGCGCGGATGATAATGAGGTTGACAAGGAGCTGGAGCTTCGCAAGAAGAGGTGCGGTCGAGACATCGTGGCATCCACCAATGGGGCTTAGCGCAAAATCACTTGACAGGACCCACAATAACGTGAGCAGAATAACGTAAGCAGCGCATTGGCCATGCATGACATCCAAACCACCACCTCGAAATAGCTCGAACCTCCACTTGTGACGCTGCGATACCCCTTGCTTGGCTTCAAGGCCGCCAACTTTCCAGCGGCCACACTGCTCCTTGTCCCTGCGCAGTGGCCAACATGGCAGACGTCAAGGAAGAGAGTACGCCCAACCCGTCCGACCGCGACTTGCCACCTCATGTCCAACTAACCACTCCCGCAGCCGCGAAGCGCAAGGCTTCGCAGGACCCGTCCTCTCCGTCGGCATCAAAGCGCATTAAGCATGATGACTCGGCCGAACCGCAGGAGGAGGAGAAGCTGTCCTTGAGGCCTATTCCGTTCCCCGACAAGGCATGTCTGTAATTCCGATCCCCGACATCCCGTTTGCTAATCGAGCGTTGCAGCCCGCGGTCATCGAAGAGCGCAACGGCGAGATCGAATTCCGCGTCGTCAACAACGACAACCAACGCGAGTCCCTCATCATCCTCACCGGCCTCAAATGCATCTTCCAGAAGCAGCTCCCCAAGATGCCCAAGGACTACATTGCGCGACTCGTCTACGACCGCACCCACCTGTCCATCGCCATCGTCAAGAAGCCGCTCGAGGTCGTCGGCGGCATCACCTACCGCCCCTTCAAGGGCCGCCGATTTGCCGAGATTGTGTTCTGCGCCATCAGCTCCGACCAGCAGGTCAAGGGCTACGGGGCCCACATGATGTCGCATCTCAAGGACTACGTCAAGGCCAGCAGCGACGTGATGCACTTCCTGACCTACGCAGACAACTACGCCATTGGCTACTTCAAGAAGCAAGGGTTCACCAAGGAAATCACTCTGGATCGCAAGGTGTGGATGGGATACATCAAGGACTACGAGGGGGGCACCATCATGCAGTGCTCGATGCTGCCCCGGATCCGCTATCTCGAGATGGGACGCATGCTGCTCAAGCAAAAGGAGTGCGTCCAGGCTAAGATCCGCGCCTACTCCAAGTCGCACAACGTCCATGCGCCGCCAAAGGAGTGGAAGAACGGCGTCAAACCCATCAACCCCCTCGATATCCCCGCGATCCGCGCCTCTGGCTGGTCCCCCGACATGGACGAGCTCGCGCGCCAGCCTCGCCACGGCCCCAACTACAACCAGCTCTTGCACCTCCTCAACGACCTGCAGAACCACAACTCGGCGTGGCCGTTCCTCGTGCCCGTCAACCGCGACGACGTGGCCGACTATTACGAGGTCATCAAGGAGCCCATGGACCTCAGCACCATGGAGAACAAGCTCGAGGCGGACCAGTACGCCACGCCCGAGGACTTTGTCAAGGACTCGAAGCTCATCTTCGAAAACTGCCGCAAGTACAACAGCGAGAACACGCCCTACACCAAGTCGGCCAACAAGCTCGAGAAGTTCATGTGGCAGCAGATCAAGGCCGTCCCCGAGTGGTCGCACCTCGAGCCGGAGAAGTAGGGTTTTGCACGGACGTCGAGATGCAGAACCTCCCCGGAGTTTACAATGGTGACCCGGCAGATGACGAAGTGATGCCGTGCGCTTGCGTCGCCTTTTTGTTTTCTGGCGCGGATCTTGCATTCTGCTTTTTGTACGAGGACGCGTGCCTCGGTGAGGAGAGAGGCACCCGGATTGATAGCGAGGCGTTTGGGCTTTTTCGATGTCTTCTTCGGCGCTGGACCGATGAGGCGGGTGGCCTGGTGTTGGAGTAGGGATTGAGGAGAGACTTGACCTTTTGTAAAACCACCCTGTTTGGGACGGCGGCATGGCACTGATGATGCTCCCGAATTGAACAATGGCCGTCAAAGAGCAACTGGGAGCCCAGCATAGACTGGGTGCTCTGGCAATGAGATGATATAAAGCCCACACATCTCAGTCGTAGTGAATGGCATCGCGGGGAGTCATATTGAAGTAGACAGGTTGGCATGCATTTTCTGTCAAGAGTCTCTCAACTACTTGAATATATTAATCCGACAGGCCGAAATCCCCCACTGCACTCCTTGGCACACTCTCTCTGGCATAGGTACTCTCCGCCACTCTACCAAACCCCCACCCGGCTTGATCCCACAGAGACAGGCCCATGCTCAACACGCCGTCACCTCCGCGGCACAAACACAGACGAGGGAGCCCTCTGCTCTAGCTGTCCAACGCACGTGCAAGTAACAAGGGGGAGGAGAAAACAAACAGGGAATAAGAACGCCTCTTCAACGCCGCCCAGATCCTCCGGAGTCGTGGCTGTGGACAAAAGGGAAATGTGTGTGGATCGATGCTTTCTTTTGGAGGGAGCCGCGTGCGGCCACCGTGGTCGAGGTGGCAGATAAATGGCGGGTGGAAAAGGACATGTGGTCTATGGTGTAGTATGCAGCTCGACGGGATGTCGAGGCCAGAACCCGGACGAAACTGGAGAAGAAAACGGATGATTTATCGGGAAATCAAATCGCAGTCATGAACATCGTTGAGCTACAAGGCGTGATAGAGAGACGCAGTTGCAGTCGGCATCCTTAGGCGCCGGGGGCCTCGGCGGTGCGCTGTGCGGCTCCCGACTCTCCCACGGGCAGGCGTAGGTCCGAGTACGTTCGCCTCGGCCAGGGCACACGCATACGAGTCGGGTCGTCAATCGCCTGCCTCCGCGAAGAGCTCGACTGCGTCGACGACCGGGCCGCCTGGCCGCGGTTGGGGTCTTCGGCCTCGAGGGTGCGGCGCAGCATGGGCTGGAGGAACTCGGGAATCTCGGCCCACTGTCCAGCGCGGGCGGCGCTGAGCATGCTCGGCGGGATGAGGGCCGCGGGGATGATGGACGAGCTCGAGCTCGCCCTGCGGAACATTTGCTCCGTCATTTGCTCCGTGACAATGGTCAATTCGCCCGTCTCAATGGCGTACTTGAGCCACTGCTCCCACTCTTCGTCGAGGACGGCCGACGTCTCGCCCGCCTCGCGCCTCGCTGCCTGAGCGCGGAGCCGCTCGTTGAGCTCGACGCCAACACTCTCGAGCTCCTCGTCGCTGTCCTCGTCGTCGTCGTCGTCATCGTCTTCGTCTTCGTCCAGCACACCGAGGCTGCGGATGGAGGCGGCCCTGGCCTGCTCGTTCCTCGGCAGCGCGCGGCGCGGCTCCGTCGGCTCGACCCAGTCGGGAATGCCATCGGCGGTGGTGTCCTTGATGGTGATTCCCTGCTCCTTCTCAAACTTCTCCTTGGCCCACCTGGTGCCCTCCCACTTGGTCAGGCCGGCAATCTCCGCGTGGGTGAGGCCGAGGGCGTTGAAGGCGCGGAAGAGGCGGCGGTGCCAGGGCCAGCGGCTGAGGCGGATGCGGTGGATGTGGTGGTTGTAGTCGAGGCCTGGGTACTTGGCCTCCTGGGTCTCGAGGTGGCCGTAGAAGGCGTGCGTCTCCTGGCGGACCTCGGGGATGAGGCTGCGCTGGAGGAGGGCGTTGAAGTTCTGGGGGTCGGTGGGCTTGGCCTTGGGGAACATGCACTCGTACACGAGCTCCTCGACGGGGCGTCCCTTCATCGCGGCGGTGTTGTTGGCGCGTCTGTCGTGCTCTGGAGACGGCAGTTATCGCAAGCGGGAGGGTTGGAATCGTCGGTGAGGAGGGGGTTTGGCCCGTGCCTTGGGACAGCCTCGAGATGATGATGTTGGTGGAGTTGTTGGGCCAGGGCAGGAAGGCGTGAAACAGTGGAAGCGAGGCGAGAAGACAACAGTCGATGGAGGTCCCGTCTGGCGCCGTCGCCCCGTGCACCGCGAGGTGGTGGTTGGAGAATCGGAGAGACGCGGAGGGAAGCAAGGCAGCGCGGTCAGCCCGAGTATCGGCGGTATGGCTCCTGATCCTGGGGCGTCTGGCGATGTGCCTGTTGTTCTGCGCGACGTCGCTTCCAAGAGGAGGCGTTGGAAGGCAGTGAGCAGTGGCCAAGCGAAGTGCAGCAGGAAGTGTGCGCAGAGCAGGAAGATGCCGGGACGGGTGGAAGGAATGGAAGGCAATGGATGGATGGAGGGTGGAGGGATGGTGGAGGGATGGTGGATTACGGATACAGTGCGTGCGTGGGCTGGATGACGGCCCTGGATGGGCTGTGAGGTGCCAGCGGAGTCGCTGACGGTGTGCCATCTGCCGGGGTGGGACCGATGCCAGGGACCTCACCAGGGGGCAGTGAATGGGCACCTGCCGGAGCTGAGAGCACCATGCACCGACTTGCATACACCATCCGTCTCCATCGGCATGGCCAACAGCTCATCACGACGTCTCGGTCTTCGACGACGGCCGCCTGACGCCGTGCACACAGTAGGCACCGCTCTGCACCACGGAGAGCATGGGGTGGCACAGTCCCGCTGGTCCAGTGCCACAACGCACCTCCACAGCCCATCGCAGATTCACATGGAGTCACTGCCCGAGGCCAGCCATGCAGCCGTGCCGCTGATGTCGAATATGGCACCACCAACCATGGCGGCCCTGTCCCAAAACAGCTCTCCCCACACAGCAACCCAGGCGCAAGGCACAGCAATGTGTGCCGCAGGCTTGATCGACGCATCTGTCACGACGTCGCCTCAGTCCTCGCCTCGACGGCGAGAAACGAGTCCTCTCCCGTCACGTTCCCAACACGCACGTCGCACCGCCAAGCTGAACCCCGTTCCCTGGCCGCTGTTTGTTGGTCGACAACCATGCCGCGTCGTTGGCCCAGCCAGCGGCCATGCGTGAGCAAACCCCAAACACGAAACCACGCAGCCAATCACCACGACATGCCACGCTCGCTTGAGACAACGCGCTAACAGGCTGCACCACATGGCCCGCACGGGTGCGATCCGCCTCCAGCACCACCTCCAGGCAGAACGCTCCGCGATTCCGTACCCCTGCGGAGGGTCTTCCCGAGACGACGGGGCGGATCGCCAGTGGACAAGCTGACGGGCATTGCAGCCCTCCTTCTTTCTACCTACGCTCTATCGTACGGCGGCCTCAGGGAGTCCAGCATCATCATCTGTACTGCGTATTATTCAACAATTCACATCTCCCTCCCAGCGGCTCCGCCATCGCACGGAAAATCATCCATTCATGCAGACGAGTAGTATGCTTGCAATAGGCTCGAGTCGAAAAATCTATAATATGATTCAGAGCGAAAAAGGCATCCATCCATGCCTCGATATGCCATGCCGTAGACTGGCCAGACACACAAGTCCGTATATCGCTAACTAGCATCACGTTCGTTCAAGCATCATCCGTCAAGCCCCCGGACATAGGGACTCCATGCTCCCAGGCGGCGGCATGCACCCGCACATGTTGTCCTAACCACATTCCCGGGTCTGGCCCCGCGATATGCCTCAGCTGTAAGCCGGTTCCTGGTATCGTCGCCCACTCGCTCCAGTGGCCGGGGTCGTGGCGGCTTCATCCGGGGACCGCCTTTCCCACTTCCTCCTATCATCCCGTGGTCGATCCCTGTCCCGCGCCTCCCACCCCGGTTGGTCTCGCTGCCGGTCGACATCGGCGTGGCTGCTGGTTCGCCGTTGTGTTTCCGGCCGCCGCAGGTATGGACGTTCCCGCCGGCTGCCGGAGTCCCGATCTTCCTCCCAATCTCGGTCCGGATCGCGCGCCCGGCCCCTCTGATACCGCTCCCGCTCCCGCTCATCCCGCATTCTTCGTCTCCTCCGGAGGTCTTCTTCGGTGGGTCCAGGGTCCGACGAATTGTCCGAGTCCAGATCAGAGTAGCTCCGGCTCAGGCGCGACGGCGGAAACTGGTCACGGCTTTTTCGTGAGCGGATGGGACCGTTGGAAGAGTTTTGTCGTGAGCCAGCCCGAGGCCGGTCCGAGGTCAACCCGTTCGGCAGGATACTGGACACCGTCTCGCTGAGCTTGTTGCGCAGAGAACCCAGCGGGCTCGGTCCGCTCCGCCTCTTGGGATCATCCGAGCGCATGTCCGAACGATGCGCGCGAAACGACGGCGGCACGTTTGTGGCGGCCGGCGGCGGCTGAGGTGCCGTAGGGGGTACGAATCTGCGAACAGAAGGCGGCGGCGGAGGAGAAACTGGATGGCGCCTGCGCTTCGCCTTTCGATCGGCGGGTCCTGGTACGGGCTCCTCGCCAGATGAACCGGATGAGTAATGTCTCGGATGGCTATGTCGTCGAGGCTGAGGTGGTGGTCTCTTCGTGTCAGCATCATGGTAAGTGGACGAATGGCTGTGGTAATGTGGCTCCGCGTCTGGCGGCGGCGAGGCGTAATCCGAGAAGCTCTTTCGTCGTGTTCGATCTTCGGCAAGATCCTCTCGAGGGGGAGACCGATCTGGGCGGCGCTGGCTTGCGTGCCTCGCCGGTATGTGAGCATACGCCATGCGTCGCCCAAAGTAGTCGGTATCGGCTGCTCTCGGCCGTGGCGACGCGGGCTGGAACGGGTTGACGCGAACGTAGGCAAACTTTGGTGGCTCGGGCTGCTCAGCCGCAGGCGATGGCTTCGGCTGGGGCCCATCTTCCGCGGAAGAAGCGGCCTCGCTCTTTAACCTGTCGGCGCAGGACTTGTGCCAGCGGTCCACCTCCATATCTGCCTGGGCGGGGAAGGCATCGGCGGGCAGGTCGCACGGGAAGTCCTCGCCCGTCTCGGGGTGCTTCAAACACCAGTTCTTAGCGGCATATTGCATGAACGGGACATGCTCCTCGGGGCCGAGCAATATCTCGAGCGACTCCCACCGCGAGAAGCCTCGAAAGGTCAAGGCGGGGATCGAGGGCGTCTCAAAGTCATTGTGGGTGGGCTGCAGTGAGTGCTGGCAGCCGGTGACCTGCCAGATGTAGGAGATGGACGAGTGAGGCATATCGACGAAGAGAGCTATGTGCGCAAAGAGGAATTAGCACATGATGAGCTGGGCGGGCGTGTTCCCCGACTTCACATACAGTCATAGTCGCCGCCGACGGCCTTGTAGAACGCGGCCAACTTGGCGGGCGTCAAGTGCGAGTCTTTCTTGTCGCCGAGCTCCAGGATCTGAGGGTCGCGACATCAGCCTTCATCCTCAACGGGGTTGCCGATCTAGGATTCCGGGAGTTGCCTACAATGTGCCGGGCAATGGCCCTGAGCAGCGCATCGAGCTGCTTGGTCGGGGCATTGTCCTTCTCAAACATGTACGCATACTGAACAGCCGAGCCGGGCGTCGCATCCGAGTTGGGCGTCGACATGTCGTGTCCGAGCTGCTGGAGTCGCGGCGAAGCTGCTCACATGCAGACAAAGGCGGATGTGGCGGGAGGCCGTAGGCGCGTAGGGGGCTGCGGGAGGGCGATGTGAGGCAGAAGCAGGACTGTGCATCCAGGTCGAATCAGCGGTAACGGCGAGGGTGGCGGTACATAATAGGACGTCGGAGGAGAGCGGATGAGGTCTGAGGCCTGGCCTGGCCTGCCTGGCGCGTGCGAGCAACGGGCGGTGGTGTGGAGCGAGGCGATGTCCTGCCTAGAGGCGTGCCATCATGGAGCCGTTGCCAGATGCCGTGATTCTTGGCCTGTTGGTGGTAAGCATCCGTACCTACGAGTATGCATCGGTTATGAATGGTTGGGCTGGCTGGCTGGACCTGCTGGACTGGGCTGGGCTGAGAGCGAGGGGTGGTGATCCAATGACCCGGATTCAAAGGCTGGCACTGGAGGGGCCCTCGTGGGCTGACACACGCATCCATGTCGGCGAGCAATGGAGGGTCCATGCAATTATGCATGCTGGAAAGCCCGTGGCTGAATCGGCGCTGCCTATTTTAAACCAACATGTGGTCGCGGCACCATCGTGAGATTATGGCGCCACCGGGCTCTGCACAAGAACGCAGATAACGCTCCGTGTGCGAGGCAAGCTGGGAGGCCGCTTGTCGCGCTGCCTGTGGCGGGGCTAGCCGTAGGCAGATCGAAGAGCGAGATCTGTGGCGCATTGCTTCGTGCGTCCAGACCTGGAGCCAGATGGGTGTGCTTGGATCTGGATCCAGCAGGTTTCGCTCGGGGTCTAGGGTAGGTAGCCGCTGTGCGTGAGCGCTGCCGAGGCGCAAAACACCACGTCGCACACAGCTCCACAGCCAAAATTCACGGGCGCTTGCATCATCCCCCGCCAGCAGGCAAACGACGCTCGGCAACGCCCCGGAGCTCTGTGCCGTTCACTCCTTGCGCACGCACAGCTGGTCGCGACTGGTTGTTGACGCCGCAGACACACGTCAGCCACGACGGCTCCGTCACCTCCCGCAGCCATGGACGTCCTCCGCTCCGCCGTCCAGCCCATCACGCACAACCTCCCCGCCCCGATCCGCGACCTCGGCGTCTCCATCATCGGCGCGCCCTGCTACAAGACGCTGCTCCTCGACGTCGACCTCGAGAACGCCGAGTGCCTCAAGCTTGCCGTCAGCAAGGGCCTCGGCTTCGGCATCGTCGCCGCCTCGTCGGTCGTCAAGGTGCCCCAGATCCTCAAGCTCGCCCGCTCCGAGTCCGCCGACGGCGTCTCCTTCCTCTCCTACCTCCTCGAGACGAGCGCCTACCTCATCACCCTCGCCTACAATGTCCGCAACGGCTTCCCCTTCAGCACCTTTGGCGAGACGGCCTTGATCCTCGGCCAGAACGTCGTCATCTCGGTCCTCGTCCTCAACTACAGCGGCCGCGCGGGCATGGCTGCCCTGCTGGTCGCCGCTCTGGCGGGGAGCGTCGCGCTCCTGTTCGCGGAGAGCGTGTTGGATATGAAGACGCTGAGCTACCTGCAAGCGGGCGCGGGAGTCCTCGGCGTCGCGAGCAAGCTGCCGCAGATCCTGGCCATCTGGCAACAGGGCGGAACCGGCCAGCTCAGCGCCTTTGCCGTATGCTTTCTCAGAATGATTCCTGTCTCCGAGAGAAACTTACTAACAGTTTAGGTGTTCAACTACCTGGTTGGCTCGCTGACGCGCATCTTCACCACCCTCCAGGAGGTGGACGACAAGCTGATCCTGTACGGCTTCATTTCCGGCTTCGCCCTCAACGCCATCCTCGCGCTGCAGATGATCTACTACTGGAACACGCCGTCGGAAAAGGCCACGGGCAAGCGCAAGGTGGTGCCCGTCCAGGCCAAGGGCAGCTCGACTGCGACATCGACGCCGACGAAGAGCCCCACCACTCGACGTCGCGGTTAGAGCGTTGCGGTCTGCATTGTTCGCCCTTGATTTGCCTAGTTGTATTAGTTATTATGATCTCTTAATATGTGAAAGAAGCTGCAATTGGCACACTCGGTCCACTGGTACGCCACCGATGCGCTGCACGATTTCGCAAGCTGATGGAGCTTGCAGACGCTGAGAAAGCTGAACGCTACACCCTGCTCTAGTATCTCTGGAGGCATGAATTATACAACAGCGATGCGAACCGCATCGGAATTTGGTATCCTTATCCCGTGCCCAGTGCAAAACGCCTATGCCAAAGGCCAAATGCCAACGACTCGCAAAAGTCCCATAACCCAGGACATCTAGCAAACGGAGGCGCCAGCATTGGTCCAGCCAATGCCGCCAACCCAGACCCTCCTGCCCGCGCACTGCAGGCACTGCTTCTCCTCGCCGAGGTTGCTGATGGAGCAGCTGAAGCAAACGTGCTTGCCGCAGGCGCCGCAGGCCGTGTTGCCGAGGCCCAGGGTGCCGTCGAGTTCCATCTCGTCGCCATTGCCGCCTCGCAGGCCCGCGCCGCAGTCCTCGCAGCTTGTCGGCGCCAGCAGCGTCGGTTGTTCGGCGCCGGGCGTGGAGCTCGCCGAGCTGGGTGCGGAGTTGATGTTCCAGAAGCGGTGCAGGGACTGCTGGTTCGCGGCGGTTGCCGTCGACTGCTGCAGCAAAGGGAATGGCGACGTCGGCAGCTGCACGGGCGAGGCGTGAGGCAGCAGCAGCAGCTGCTGCTGGGCAGAGTACAGCAGGCTCAGGGTGCGCTCTGCGGGCACGCATGAGTCTTGGCTCTCGCGGTGGTGGACGCGCCACTCGTAGAACTTACGATGGACCTCGTCGTCTGACGGCCTGCTGTCGCGGAAGCGCTTGAGGGTGCGGCTGTTGAGGCGCTGGGCCGGCGCGTCGCAGCGGGCGCGCGGAGAGACGTCCACCGTGAAGTTGAAGTTGCTGGTGGGCGGCGAGGCGGAGGAAGAGCAAGCAGAGGGCGAGGAGCAGAGCTCAGAGGCGGAGCGCTTGCGCTTGAGCATCATGGTATTGGAGATGGTGGTGATGCGGAGCAGGTGGACTGGGTCGGCGGTCTGGCTGCCAATTGATGCGCAGCTGCTCTCTAAAGGAGAAGATGTTGGCAATTCAATGCTGGTGCCGATGGCAGGCTGGGAGAGTTGGAGGCTGGATGCTGGATGCAGTGAGAAGTTGGCGGTGGCTGGAGCGTCAAGTTTACAAGTCGTGAACGACGCGCTGGCTGGCGGCAGGGGCGCGTAGAGAGCTGCCCCGCGCACCAAAACGCGACCTGGGCCTGGCTCCGCTGACAGCAGCTGATTGGGTGTTTGTAAGCAGCGCGGTGAGAGCCGAGGCGAGATTCTCGTGGCGTGACGATTGACGATGCTCATGGACGAGTCATGTAGGAAACAACCTCGAATACCTGACGTGGCACCGCCTGCTGAGCGTGCCATTGCCTCTGCTGAGCTTGACCTGGCCGTCGTCGATGCCGGTGCCGGGCTCAAAAGTCGTAACAAGAGCGGAGGCCTGCGGTGTTGGAGCCCATGGCGGTGGTCTCGCCTGAGAGGGTCGTGTTCGTTGAGAGTCGTGTTCGTTGCGAAGAGTCCAACACACTTCTCCTGCCGGTCATCCGATTGTCAACGTCGTCGAGGGCTTTCCCCCGCCTGACGTGGCAACACAAGTTGGAACCGAGACTGGAGCGGCTCTGCTGCACCATGTCGCGCACCCTTGGGACATGGCCCGGTCCCTGTGAAACAGTGTCAACACGCCGGCAGCCTTCCCCGCAACTCAAACGGATGACAAGCGGAGGGTTAAAGCGGAGGCGCCTCCGCTCACCTGGCGATGATGGTACGTGCGGACCGTTACTCCGGACCGACTACGAAGTACGGGGTACTCCGACCGTACGCGTATGGTTTTCGGGGATTAGGAACTTAGGAGCCCGGAGCACCTCGGCCGACGGTTCCGCCATGCCGGGCAGAGCCGGCAAGGTTGACATGCCTTCGCGCGCCGCCAGGGGCTGCCGGAATACTTCTGCGGCGCTCTTCCTTGTTCCTTGTCGCTGTGGCTGCAGTCCTGAGGGCATTGCCAGTCCCGTATGCGTCCTAGGGGAACGCGTAATAGTCGTGCTCACGAGTCAAGCTTTGGCTGGCCGCCCGGCCGCCCCGTTGCCGCGTTGGCCTTGCTGAAGGCTCGGACAGCAGGCAAAAGCAATGATTTGCACCGCATGTGGAACGGAACCCTCCCGGCCGACGCGGCGTTTCTGCGGCGAGCCGCCTGGCAGTTGCAAGATTTCATTTCATCTCGTTCTGCAGGGCCCCTGCCCGGGACAAGCCTCCTTGCGATCCTTTCCAAAACGCCGTGACAGACTTGGAGTTCATGCTGTGCGCCAAGTCTATTACTGGCTGTGCCGTATTGCCGATGTGCGTGTGCCGTGTGTCGGGGCGCGTTGGACCTCATGCAGGTCCCCCGAGCCAGGGATTCGGGATCAGGAGAGCCATGTGTTGGCTTGATTCAAAACCAGCTGTATTATGCAGGAACAGCGTCCTGGGTTTCCAGATGGTCGTTGCAATGCACTTCTCGTTCTTTTCGCTTATCAGACCGCTCCTGGACGCTCCCGTCATTTTCACCTCAAACGCCAGAGCATCTCTTGCGCGGTGCGGGCTCGGAGCAGACTTGTTGCGAGTCTCCTGTTACACGACAGCGACGGGAATGGTGACGCCGTTCCAGGCCGAGGCCTGGACCGAGTATGGCCTTGGCGTCTTCGTCCTGTTCCTGCGGTGCTTTTCGCGGTGGAAGACGGTTGGGTTCAAGAACTGGGAATGGGACGACGTCTTTGCCATCTTGGTGATCGTGTTCTGGACGGTACGTGGACGAGAGTCACTAGACCCGTCCCCTTTGCAGCCGCTGACGGGTCTCTTCCCACGCGCAGCTCGAATTGCTCACGCTGGAGCTTATTGGTAAGTCGTCTACCGTCTCGGACTTGATTCCTCCTACGCGCGACCACTCACACCTTGCCTTCCGAACAGGCCAGTACGGAACAAACATCGGCGTCACAGGCAAAAAGACAGCCCTCTTGACCGACATAGAGATTCGCAGGCTCGAGTTTGGGTCCAAGTGCGTGCTGGCCGGCTGGAACTTTTACGTCACGCTCATCTGGACGCTCAAGGGCCACATGCTGTGCTTCTACAGCCGCATCGCGTGGGTCGCTCCGCGCCCGGACAAGTCAACCCATAGTGCTAACGTGTTTTGAACTGCAGACTCGGTCTTACCCTGCAAAGAGTTGTCAAATGGACTGGCCTGGCCTGCGTCATTGCCTACGTCGGCGTTCTGGGAGCCATCTGGGGCCACTGCAGGCCGGTTCAGAAGAACTGGCAGGTGGTGCCGTATCCTGGCGGTGGGTTTGCGTCTCCGGGTCGACTTGTTACTCCTGTTCTAATCCCGAGGCAGATGAATGCACGATGGCTGTGGCAAACTACCTGACTCTCGTCGTCTTGAACGTCATGTAAGCCGGCCCTAGCCTGCTCTTCGAGTCTGCACTCACCGGTATTAGGACCGACGTCGTCATTGTGGGCATTCCGCTGCCGTTGCTCTGGAAGGCCAAGATGACCATTGGCCGCAAGATAGCCATCGGCGCTCTCCTCTGCTCGGGAGTCTTCATCATCGTTGCCACGATTCTTCGATGCGCCCTGTCGCTGCGCGGCGAGCAGGGCATCCACGATGGCACGATATGGGCCATCCGCGAAACGGTGAGCGACGGTTGCCTCGAGGCTATTGACTTCAAACGCTAAGCCGGTGACAATTGCAGTTCGTCGGCATCATGGCCGTCAACGCCGCGTGCATCAAGCCGCTCTTCTCGAAGAGCCGATGGATCACATCCAGCAACGGGAGCAGCGCCACCCCCGGCGCCCCCAGTGGCCACTGCCTGGGCCACATGCGAGGCGGTTCTACTGGCTCCATGTCGAAGCGCCGCTTCAACAAGCTGGCCGGCGAAACGGAGATGGCAGACAACTCCAGCGAGGAGCACATCGTCAAGCCCCCGGAGTACAACAAGTGGCTGAAGAGCGAGATCAGCGGTGGCGGTTCGCAGGGCGGGCGGAATGGGAGCGGCAACGGCGACGGCATCACGGTTACCACTCGGATCGAGATCCAACCTGGCACGCCGCGGCAGTATGTCTGACGTGCCAGCTATTCGCATACGCGTTCCTTGTATTGTCACTACACAAGCCGAATGACAAACATGCCCGTGCCCCCTTTCCCCGTCCTCGTCTCCTCACATCCCGCCCGCACCGCCTCAATGTCCCCCAAGTCCGCGCTCCTCACCACCGGCCTCACCTTTCCCAGCGCCACCATCTCACCCGCCCTCTCCAGGTCCTCCCTGATCTGCACGCCGCCAGACAGAAACTCATACCTGATGCTCGTGCCGCGGAGCTTCCACCGGTACCACAGCTGGCACAGGTCCAGCACGACGCCCAGCCACCAGGGGAAGCGGTCCGCGCCGGCAATCTCGCGCGCCACGGCCTTGGACGGCACGCTGGCTATCGACATGAGGATGCCCGTCGTGGGGTTCAGCAGCGGGATGCCTTCGTCCATGGTCGACCACAGCGTGTTGTACATGAAGTCGACGCTGCCCCTGGGCACGAGGTCGTGGATGTTCTGCGTCCTGTAGTCGATGACTTGGTCGACCATGCCGGGGAGGTACTGCTCGACCAGCGGCACCTTGGCTGTCGACACAGTCGAAATGATCTTGCTCGCGCCAAACACGTTCTTGGCGACCTGTATGGCGACCGAGCCCGTGCCGCCCAGCCCGCCCGGGACAAAGACCGTCTTGCCCTCGAGGCTCTCCAGCCCGCCCAGCTGGAGGCCACGTCGGATGGTCTGCAACGCGGTGGTCACCGAGCCGGCCACGCCGGCGGCCTCCTCGAAGGATATCGTCGGCGGCTTGCGAAGCAGGAACCGCTCCTCTGCCAGCGCATACTCCGACACGAAGCCCGGGGGTTCGGGGAAGCGGAAGGCCGGCTTGTCCATGTACAGCCCGTACGCCTCGTCGCCGACTTTGAGAGACTCGACTTCAGAGCCGACGGCGACGACGACGCCGGCGCCCTCGATCCCAATCTTGAACGGGTACCTGGCGGCTCCATCAGCATCTGGGATGGCTCCGGCGCCGCACCCCAGAACGACGACTTACTCATTTCCGATGAGCTTCCCGAGCATGCTTGCCGTCGCCCGCAGCTCCCCGGGCGTGACGGACGCTGCATGTACGCGAAGCAGCACATGCGTAGGCATCGTCATGGTCGGCGTGGGCATGTCCCGAACCTCGTAGCGCGCCGGCGTGCACCGCTGCGGCGCCACGAGGGAGCGCATCGTCTTGGGAATCTGCGCCATCTTGACGCGACGAGAACCGAATTTGCGGTTTACCTACAGAGCAATGGCGCAACAAGAGCCAGAGCCGGCTACTTATCCAACTCCAACCTTCGTGTTCGGTGGCGGACTTGCTGATGTCGGCGCTTCGGTGGGGCCGCTCGGAGGGTCCACCGAACCGCCGAAACGGGCCCAGTCCACCTGCTCATGCATGTCAGAAGTCCGCAGAGCGGAGTTGCAAACAGCCGTATGTCTGCTTTGGGGCAGCTGAAACAGTAAAAGGTGTGTTTTAGACGATGACAGATATGCTCGTGTTGTAGAGTAGTGTCCGCATAGCGAACGTCTTGATACGTCACAGTTCATGTTAACTCGGATATCTCTGGGTATATAAACACCTCCGACCGTGCCGACAATCTCACAAAAACTAGCAAAGGCCAGTAGAAGATGGGAAATGGCAGGGAGTCAATCACAACTACACATTGCTATGGCCACAGCACATTATTGAGCCACATCTCGTCAGTACCGCCCACGCCGCCGCCGGTTATGGTAGCCATACCACTCCGAGTATGTGCCCTCGTCTGCCAGCATGAGGCTCGTCAGTAGAGCACAGATACTTCTCATCCAGCGTAGACGTACCTCTGCGAGTGCTGATGCCCAGCTGGTGGGCAACATTGGCGTAGCCCTCACTCGAAACAGCGCGGTTCATCTGTACCTTGGACACCATCTTGGCGTCGCCCTGCCACTTGCTGCGGCAGAGTGGACAGGTAACCTGCCCGGCCTTGGTCCTGGCCCACGTCTCGAAGCACTCCTGGTGGATGTTCTGTCCGCACGCGGCGCGGCACCAGACCACCGACTCGGGGCTGTTGGTGTCGAACTCGCAGAAGCAGATGGGACAGTCGCCTTCCACTGGCTTCCTCTTTCCGTTGCCAGAGTCCCTGGAAACGTTTACCCCTGGTGCAGCGGCAAATATGGTGCGGAGTTCGGAGCCCAGGAGCGCTTTCTGGTAGACCAGGTCAAAGGGAGCCTGGAGCACTCTGGCGAGGACCTGTCCGTGTACGCGTCAGATATCTTTCCAACCCAGGAGAGGATGGGTGCCAGCAGCGAATATACATACGTAGAAGACATGCTTGCACTCGTTACCCTTTATCGCATGTGGGCAGTTACAGGAGGGCTTCTCGCCAATGCGGACAGTATAGACATTGCCCGTCGACCCGGTCATCTCGAACGTCTCCTCGGGACACTCGGCGGTACCGCCCCGTGTCCGCTTCAGCACGTAGAAGCGCTGGCTGAGGGCTCTTTCATAGACGCTGTAAAAGGACTGAGGCGGTTTAGAGCGAAACCTACACAGGCGCTTCTCGGTTGGTGATGAGGCGGCGTCGGCTGCTTTTCTCTTTCTGGCGGATGGCGAGGATGATGACGCAGGCGTGCTCTGCACCAGTGCTTTCTGCACCGGTGTTCGCTGCAACGGCGTTCCCTGTGCCGGCGCCTCCACACCGGCGTACCCAGCCTGCTTCTTGGCCATTGGAGTCGCCGGCTCGTCGTCAGTGAGGTCGACTGGATATCCCCAGCTTGAGCCCGCGGCCGCAGACGACGCAGGAGCTTGATGAGCCTCTTTTATGTGGCGATCGGCGCGTCGAGCTGGAGACTTCTCCATGGTGCCTATCGTCTCAAATAAGGGGCTGGATGGGGACGGCGTTGACGGGTGCTTAGATGAGAGGGGTCAACCACAAGAGATGGCCAAGGAGAAGAAGCCTCGACGTCCACAGTCCGCGCCTTCGGTTCCTTGCCGATATTGCAGAGGCTACCAATGTCCAGTGGCGATGAACAATCAATGGACACTTCCGACGTCAAACCACATTCTGCCACCATGCACTACACCGCTTTCCCTTTTCGGCTGCAACAGCCAAAAGTTCCCCACCTGGACCCTGTCCAGTCGTCTCAAGACTCAAGTTCTAGTTCTTCGATGAGAGGGGGGGAGCTCCATGGCCGTTGCTTGGATGAAGGAGATGACCCGTTGAGAGTAGCTGTTCGCGTTTGCAACGAGGTCTGGTGCCGCTTCTTGGTCAATGAGTGCGGAGCCAATCCACGCAGCGTGCTCGAGTTGGACTCGGATGGAAATCCGCGGTTTATCGGCAGATTGCAAGATATGCCCGTTGACGAAGAGGAGAGCGAGAAAATGGAAGCGGACCATGTTGGACTTTATGTGCACCTCGGCCAAAATAAAGGTGGGAAAGGAATCAGAGGTTGCGGATCATCTGGAGAAAAAGTGAATCTCGTACTGGGGGATGAGGTAGGCAGTGACGGCACTGATGGGAATCACGGGATCATTCATGACAAGACGAGCGACAACTGCAACGCTTCTCACGGCTCCAAGGTATCAAAGTGTGCAGCCAGATTAAAGGGCATATATAACTCTCCTTAACCAATATACTTGCGTATATACGTCAACAAGGTCATACTTGCACGTACGAAACCGGCAAAAGGGAAACACGGAAGCATTCAAAGAAGAGAAAACGAAAATACAGCACTGGAGCATTGGCCGGCAAGGGAATCAGTCCCATGGTCGTAACCTGCTTGCCAGCGAGCCATCGTTGGCTACCTACACCAACATCCTCAACTCGACCCCGTCGCTGTCCATCTCCACCCAGGGTTCTGGACCAAGCCTTCGTTTCCCTTCTGATTTTCTGTCTCCAAGGGCCATAGAGATGTCGTGTAAGCAAACCTTTTGTGACCGGATGGCTCCCCGAGAGGCGACCCAACGCTTTTTACCAAGAGCCACGGCACGTCCACCCCAGAAGCTTCTCGGGAGAAGCACCTTACATGTCAGGTGCTTGATCACAATCCGCAAGACGCGGTACTTGAAACGAGCCAGCTTTCTCTTCAGGACATGCGCTTTTGCTCGCTGTCTACATGTAGCCACTGCTCAAGTCGCCAACGGCTAACACTTCCCCTCTA
>PKSG01000360.1:14570-32598 GCA_002916505.1 Tolypocladium paradoxum | reverse complement strand
CCCCCCCCCCTTTGCTCATGCTATCCCAAAGCAACCAGACGCCTCGGGGTGCTTCCGCGGGAAGTGTCCTGTTCCCTGCACCCTCATCGGGATCAAATGTGATGAAATTTGCCCTTGCCCTCCCCCCACCGTTGACGCCCCCTATATCCAAGCACAAATGAAACAAAATACGAGACGAAGAGTTATATGCAGTAAGGTACAGGTCGCGCGTCCTCTTTGGCAGACGGCGGACGGTTAGGTAGGGAAAACGCCAAGTCTATGCTGAGGCGGCAAGTTAGGCACGAAGGAAATTAAAGTGTGAACCGTCGGGTGTCATCGACGTGATGAGGTGTCATCAGCAGTCGTCAGCAGTCGTCGACGTGATACGGCCGTTTAGAGTCGTGCGAAGTCGTGAGGGAGTCGAGGGATATAACGGCGCATGCGCAGAGAGCCCATCAGTGCTGGTCGGGCCCGCGCGGCGGTTGGAACTGTCGGTTGCGGGCTTGCTGCTGCGCCATCATCCACTCTGCCGATCCCGTTTGTCGTCCGGGCTGCTCGGCGGGCACCTTCACGTCCCGGCCCGGCGTTCCAGGGGTTCGGCCAGCAGCAGACGAGCTCGACGCCCCAGGAACCAGGTCGGTGACGGCTTGGGCGATGGACGCCACCACGTATCCGCGCAGCTCCTGGTCTTCCCGCTGGTCCTCCTTCTCGAGTCGGAATCGTTCGTCCTTGCTCATGTTGGCGCGACGCAGGTTCTTGACCTCTTGCATAATGTAGAGCATGACTTCCTCGGGGCATCGGTTGCGGTCGTTGGCGTTGTCGCTCTTGCGGACATATCGTCGGGTGACATCCGTGGCTCCGTCGATGGAGAATGCGACGCAGTAGGACATCTTCTTGCCCCAGCCGTCCGTGTAGAGTCGAGGGTTGTCCCAGGCCTCCTCACAGGCGTCTACATGGACCCATCGTCGCTGGTGCTCCGAGTAGACCTCGGTCCAGACGTGATCCTCGGCGTTCCACACCCATCGGACTCTGCCGCCGACGGCACGGCACAGCATGCTGAAGCAATTGGCCCATTCCCCGACTCTGCCCCGGCGGGTCTCAAGCAGCCGCCACACATCGCCATAGCGCGGGAACCTTTCATAGGCACCGCAGTTCTGGGCGGAGCAGCGGTACAGTTCCACTCGGAGAGCCCCGCAGGCGCTCTCTTCCGGGGTCGGCGCCGTCATGCCCTGCGCAATCGTCGGCGATAGGCAGACGGGGCACGGGGGGTTGTTGACCCAGGTGAAGAAGGATCGCTTGAACCATCTAGTGCCTTGTGTTAGACGGCAGGCCCTGGAATGGGACAGCTTGAGGGAATATGACATACCGGAGGAGCGCCCTGATGACGCAGTCCTGATATCCCCACTCGGGCTTGCGGCCATCGCCCATACTCTCGGCTTCGGCCTGAAGCACCTGGCTCTCCTCCTCGGCCTCGCCGTAGATGCGGTCGAGGGGGATGGTCTGGAGAGCCTCGTCCAACAGGCCCGGGTTTTCGTACTTGGTGGGCGTCAATGATAGGCTGATGAGGAGGTTGCGGTACTTTTGCGAGTCGCGGTCGCCGGCAGCTGGCGCGGTCGGGATCTTGGGGAGATGTCTGATGCACGAGTATGAGGGCGGAGTCGTGGGCCCGTGGGACGTGGCAGGTCGACTGTCGTCGCGAGAGGCGTGGCCGCGGAGGTTGGCACTCGAGGCTCGTTCTACCAAGGCGGGAGAGTGATGGCGGGAGCAGGAGCGCAGGTCGTTCATGCGCTTGTCCCGCAGCAGGCCTTCGAAGCGGATGCGCAGGTCGTGTGCCCACTCCTCGCCATACTGCGCGTCCGACGACGGCTCCGGGCGGAAGGGGGTGCCTCGGTCCGCCATGGTGGAAGAAGGTGGCTCGAACGAGTCTTGCGCAGGACCGGATGGGTTGACGGCGGCGACGGCGAGTAGCTATTCGATCAGGCGGCGTCGATGCGCGAGTGGTGACGGGGGAGAAGAGGATGAGAGGAAGTTGCGGATTGCTGGGCGAGGCGTCGTGAGAAAAGTCGTCGAGGCGAGGTGTCGTGGCCAGGCGGGAGCGGAACCCGACAAGCCCAGGCGTAGGCGTAGGCGTTGTCGCTGTCGTCAGCTGGGATGCCTCGCAAGTCGCCACAGGGGATTGCCGCCCGGTGCCGCTCAGTGTCGTCGCTGGGGTCGTCGGAGGCGGCGGTGTTTGGCGACGAGAGCAAGTCCGAGGTCGCCGTCGGTCGTCGTCGTCGAGCTGAATTGCGAAGCGGCGCAGTCCTCCGGTTGGCAACGCTGGGTGCAATGTCGACGGACGGGGAGGGACTCGAGGGATGGGATGGATGGGATGGGAGAGACGGGGAGAGCAATGGACGCGATGGGTCTCGTATGAGCGACTGACAACAGCCAGCCAGCGAGTGCGAACGAGTGCGTGGGTGGACAGAGAGGCCCAGCAGGGCACACACGCCAGCACAGCGCACACAGGGGGGGCAGAGGAGGCAGCAGAGGCAGAGGGGAGGAGCGGAGCGAAGAGGGTGTCTCGGGAGCCGTCGAGGGTGTGCGGCGTCGTCGTCGTCCTCTGCATCCTGACCCTTCATGGCGGTTTACGCGTCAGCCCGTGCTGCCGCAGCCAATCAGCGGCCCCGCGACGCCCTGTCGTGGGGGATGAGCTGGGGGGCGGCTGCGAGGACGAAAAAAAGGGACAGGCGAGGTACCGGTACTCGCGCCTGCCACGCAACCAGCTTGCCTCCAGCTCAGCTCTGGACGTGCGCAGGACGCCGCAGACGCGAAGCACGATTGCGACGCCATGTGTTCTCTGTATGTATGTATGTACCTGCCTGGGAGAATGCGCCAAAGGCACCTAGTAGGTATTTGGGACAACCTGGCTCTGGTACGGACGAGTGGGAGACGAAATGGCTCTCCGGCCCGGCCGAAGAGATCCGTGGCAATCAAGTACCACCTCCATACAGCATGCGGGAAAGGTACCTGCGCTCGGACGTCGCCAACCTGCTTGCACCGCACGCGCGGGTACTGGTACCTGGCAGTGGCTTACCCCCGCCCCCCGGCGCCGTCTCCAGAGGCCGATGACGAGGCACGCTGCGCAACACACGCGGCACGGAGTACGTACCCTGTCTTACACTTTTGGCCGCACAGCCCGAACGAGGCGCCTCCCGATGGGATGGAAGAAGGGCGTTCGAGACGCTCGTAGTCCGCACCAACCGGTTCAATGCTTTTAAATACAGGGCTGTTGATGTGTCGACGAGCAGCAGTAGTATGTGTTGCTGCTGAGAGATAGGAAAGAATGTACCGTGCATACTCGCTTTTTGCCTCACCCTAACCTAGTACCCACGCACTAGCTCGCCTCTTACTATGTATATACGATTTTCTCTCCCAGATGACTGCTTTTATTCTGGCTTATAGTACCGACTGCTGTATTACGGGCCCCGGGATGTGGTGCGTGGTTTCTCGCCTCTGATGGGGTTCTAGTCTCGGATTAATACAGCAGCCTCTGGGAGACACAGAGAAAGGGGCAAGAACAAGCGCCGCCGCAGACGTAGTCCGTAGAGCCTCTCTGTCTGACGTTTGGCCAATGCCGCAGTAGTTAATACCGCCGGACAATGTTGAACTACCACGACACGGCTGTGCTTCGTCCAACAACTCGAAGCCCTCATGGCCAATTCGCCATTGTCAACCGTTCGGCGATGGGCCGCCTTTGTCCACTTCCGCGTCAGGTGCATGCATGGATGGATGCCTGGCAACATGAAGCGCAGCAAGTGGCGCAGGCACCGCCTCAGCCTCACAAGGGTGGCTGCGCAGTGCAATCGCAACCTCAGCAACTGATTCAACTCCCACAGCCAAGCACCGTTCCCGACGGCCAAGACCCAGGACGTCCCCGTACGTCGACATAAGAAGGTGCTTTCGTTCTTTTCACGGACCTGTCATTAAGCGTAGCTGACGGACACTCGTTCTGCGGTCTTCGGCTCTGTGCAAAGCGGAGGCGTGCGACATCAAGGCCGCGCCGCAGCCCACAACGGCTACGTTCGCTGCCAGCCGGAAACCTTCTACTACACATCACATCACATCCCATGCAGCAACAAGCGGGCACCGGGGCAGCTTCACCGGTTTCCGGCAACCTCCCATCCCTCCCATCTGCCCCGCTCTCTGTCACGCTCCCGGCTGACGATCCCCCCAGCCCACCACGTGTCGCGCAAGCCAGGCTGCGCTCCTCTCTTCTTTTTCTGAATGAGATGTCCAAGCACCCGCAAGACAAGACAAGACAAGACAAAGACGACTCTCTCCCACCGTCCCTTCCACCAATGACAGGCCCGCTGCCCGCTCATACCGCCACAGCCGGGGCGTGCTGGTGGCACGGGGACGGGCCTGGCCCCCTGGACGCGTCATCTCTCCGGGCAATCGGCTTGCGTACCCCGTACTGCAACGCACGACATCGGGTTGCCACTCCACTTGTGAGCCGACGTCGACTCGGACGAATGCGGCCTGCGAGGGTTTAGCAGCGGCCACTCTGCAGAATATACAACACGGGCAAGCGTCTATGCTGACGGACTTATACTGCAGAGTAGTGCTCTTTTTAAGGGTGGCTTCCATCGTCAACGGAGTCGACGTTAACCCGCCTCCTTGGACCTGGTTCAGTCGCATGGCCCTGGCTCAGTGTAGGTACACAAGCAAGTACGTTGTCAAACGGCAAATTCCGGCCCATATTTGATGAGGCTGCTAGCAGTCGGCCTCCCATGTCTCGGGCTGCACCGAAGCGCCTAGAGCACTAATACCAGCAACGATGAACTCGAACCCCGGACTTGTTTGCTACTACCAGGACCGACTGCACAATTCTCCTGCCGACAGCACTACATCCTGCGCGTCACTGCCAGGTTGCGAGGCTACAGAGCGACTGGAGTCAAGCTTCATAGCCCAGAGCTTATACATCTCTTCTTCCCTTTCGCCTGCTTCAACGCTACCCTGAGATGGGATCACTCAACCCTTCTCCGGAACCTCGCTCGGGGCGGAGGAACTCTTGGTTGCCGGGTCGTTCAACCCAGGCTCTGGACCAACATGCACATCTCGATGCCCCCAGCTCCTCCCACGGACTACGACACCTCTCATCCGGGCCAACCTCGTAACACCGCCCTTGCCTGCCCTCCTAGATCCCGCCACCGGACAGTCCTCATCGTCCTAATGGGAAGCTCTGCGCCGCACGAGACGAGCTGGATGACGGCGGGCCGCGCGTACAGTGCCCAGCACCACACCCCCCTGTGTGCCCACATCTAGCCGCACACGCCCGCCGGAGGGCCGCCCGTGACGGTTTGCGTGTTACTAAGTTACGCTGCCAATGTTCGGGTATCTGACAAATGGGATTTGAGGTCCAGACGGTGATTGGGGGCGCTGTTCCAGCCGAGAGCAGGGTACGTGTGTGGTGTGTCTTGTGGAAGGCTTGATCCAGAGACGCTTGATATGCCTCCATCGTCGACGGCCGCACTTTTCGCTTCAGTACAAATACAGCTTCGACGATGCTGCCACGTTCCATGCATAGGGGCAAGGCTTTCGAATACCTTGTCCTTGAGATGTCCGGCACTTGCGAACAATATACATTGGCCCGTCCGAGCCCGCTCGCTTGCAGCAAACCCGGCAAGCACCGCCCGATTAACACCACGGACACTGACCGAAGACGTGTACGCTGACTCTCATCACCTTCACGACAAGGGGCAGCACCTGTCGCTGCCACAAGTGAAGCCAATTTCTATCCAACGCAGTAATATAGATGCAGTACTGAGAACTCCGCCCCGTCAAGTCGTGCCATGCTTGCCATGCCCACACGTACATACAGACAGTTACAGAAGATTTCTGATATCTACAATTTTACTCCCAGGGCAGTAGAAACCCTCTCCGCGAGTTTTAGCCATGCGTCCCCGACTCCGCCTATTCGACATCAGACGGGCTCTACGCCTCCTCTAGGGAGACCGGGCCACGTCCAGCAAGATGGAATCTGACCGCGTCCATCCCCGAGAGGGGTCATGAGCCCTCCGCCGCCAACCCGTTCATGGAGTAAAGGCACTCTTCTCCTCCGCGAGACATTCACCTCTCCCACTCGTTTCCGGCAAAGTACCGCTCTGGCATCTCCACGTCCCAGGTCGGCCTCTCCACCAGCGCGATCTCGGGCGGCTGGTCGGCCGTGTTGAGTGGCACGATGCCAAGGATCGGACGGTACTTGTACGTTATCCACCACTTCTTGCGCTCGTTGGTGGCGTAAACAGCTTCGTCAGTGCCGCCATTTCCGCTGTTGGCGTTGCGAAGCTGAGAGAGCTCGCCGTCTGCGTCAGGCATCTCATTGTCGCTGTCACTCGCGTCCGCACGTGGTGTTTCGCCCACGTCTATATCCTCGTACTGCTCATCATCTCCGTGTTTCCGAACCTTGTGCGGCGCGAGGTTCTCCCCCTCCATCTTCCCTCCTGCTCCAGTGGTCTGTCCGGTCCGCTTGCGCTTCATCCCATGCGCCACCAACGAGTCGGCTACAGCACCAGCGTCAAGCGTGTGCTTGGGCAGATCCTGACCCATGTCCAGCATCAGTAGGAACGACACGCCATAAACCCACATCCTCGAGTCCTGCCACAGAACTCCTTTGGGCAGGTCCAGGAGGTCCTGTGCCGCTGCTGGAAGGGACTTTCGCGGATGCCGACGGGCCCACGGGGTGAGCGAGCCTTGACGGGGATGGAACGCGAGGACGTTCCATGACGACGTGATGGCAGCCAGAATATAGTCACTAGCAGCCTCTGTGCCCTCGTCATTTGTTCCCATCGGGCCTCGAGATCCGGGTACGCTGTCCGCGAAGGACAATACAACAGGCGCAGAGGGCAGCTTCGGCAACTGCCTCGCGTTCGGGTTGCGAATCCACTGCTCACGGGCATCGATAGCTTCGGTCTCGTTGTCAGAGGAGCCGCTTTCCGAGGACGAAGCCGCGTCATCATCAGCACCCTGAATGGCCTTCCCGTTCTGCGGGCCGTACTCATGGCCACGTAATATCCATGTGTCCATGTATCCGGCCAGATCAGCGACAGCCGCCATCTTGGAGTCTGGGCTGAAAGCGACGTGCGTAATGCTCCTGTCGTAGCTGCCCAGACCGCCATTCGTAATGTATCGGGGAATATGCCGGCGGAGGCGAGACAGTCGTTGGGGCTTGACTGCGATGGCTGACGACGGCGAGCCCTCAGCTCCAGGGCTAACCTCGATGCCCGCCATGACGACCTGCGAGCCTTCCTGAACCAAACACAGCCAGCTGCCATCGGGAGACAGCTTTGCTTGTGTTGCCCCGAGATGAGTAAGCTTTTGGGGAAGCTCAACGCTGTGAACTTTGACATCTGAAGGTTTGGCTGGATCTTGATGCTCGAGTCGGAAGGCTTTGACATCTGTGGCAGTGGACACAACAAGGAGTGTGCCGTCCTGATTGACAGTGGCAGAAGCAATGTTCGAGTCGCCCTTGACGACAATGGTCTTGAGGAGCTTCCGGTTCTGGTTGATGTCGACGCCGTCACCTCCAGACTCAAAGAGCTCGTTGGCTGCCTTCCGCAAGACCCAGACGTGCACTTCTCTGTCCCACCAGCTGACCACGAATCTGGCATTTGAAGCGCTAATGATAGGGGGTTGCTGTGGTAGGTTGCTCATCATTCTGTGGTTCTCCCGCCCCATCTCCTTGAGAGGGACAACCATCAAGTTGGCATCAGGGCCTTGCGTTCAGGTTAGCATGGTGGTGGAGGGCCACGGAGGCGAAGGAACCGTACCTCCTGAAACCACGACGCTGATGCGTCCGTGTTCGAAAGAAGCCATCGCCTTGACGTCGTGATCGTGGTAGCGCCGCCCCCAGACCTTGCCCCATCGCTGCCCGGCGCCAGTATTCTGCTTGTAGAGAATGGTCCGTCGGTCCATGCCGCCACTCAAGATGGCAGTTCCGTCGGCGCTGGTCGCAAGGCTGAGAACATCCTGCTTGTGGCTCTGGATTCTTTGCACTTGGGTGTACGTCTTTCCGTCCCAAATGCAAATCTGGCCAGTGGAGTCGCCCGACACAATGTTGCCACTTGGAAGACACTTGACCGACCAGACGATGATGTCCTTGGCGCCGCCTGCGAAATCAGACCCGAGCGTCATTCTCCGGAGCATGTGGCCTTTGGCGATGTCGTAGGCTCGAATTGTGCTGTCGGAGCAGCCCACGATGACGACTTTGCGGGACTGAAAGGTGATGCTGACCATCTTCGACTTCTTGGTCGGAGACTTGACCAACACTCGCTGGAGGCGCAGGTCGTCGTCCTCCGCCGAGTACATGACCAACTCGCCATCGATGGTGCCGGCTATCAGCTTGTTGGAGTTCTGAGGCTCCAACGTAGGGCCATCTGCCGGGCCGGCGGGCTGGGCTGCCAGACACCAGATGTCGCCATGCTGGCCGCTCGCGTGCCTCTTTGGCTTTGCTTTTTCAAGGTCCCATTCTGTAATGGTCGATGTGTAGCCAATGCTGAAGAGGCGCGACCTGCCAATCATGACCCGGCCGTCGCCGAGCTCCTGGTCAGGCTCGTTGATCCAGACGAGGCCGTCGATGCTGCGATCCTTGCCGCCGCGAATGACGAGCTCCTGGTGCCACGTCCCGCTCGAGGGGTTCCATATTTCGATGTCGCCGTTCGCCCGTCCGATGGCCAGTCGCGCAACGGAGCTGTGCTTGGCGGTCCTCGGCTTGGGATGCGAAAAGGCCACGGCGTTGATTGCAGACGGCTGGTAAGGCACGAAACGGCAGCGGTGGACGTCCATGGTTGGTGCTGGGCCGTTGGGCTGGTCTCGGTGCACCGCACGCGCCGCGAATTCGAAACCGTCGGCAGTTGCCTGCTCAATGTTCAAGCCGCGGTTGCCCGTTGCCGGAGGTATCGAGGCTGCGAAATGCGTGCCTCGTGGGTCGAGGTTGATGAGTCTGTGCAGAGGAGGCACAGCTCCAGCCTCGTCTCGAATTTTTCTCTTCGAGCCAGCAGCGCTGGCGAATTAAGCGGTGGTCAGTGCGTCGCTGCCCCTCCACCCCACTACTGCGTGCGTGGTACCTGCTGCCATCGGCCTGTAGAGCCTGGAGGGGTTGATTTTGCGCCGGCCGATTTCCATGTCGTCAACTTCACCATCCTCCGTGACTCAGCATCGTCAGGACACCTCTGCTAACTCCGAGCGCTTCGGCCGCAGCCCCGGCGCTTCTCTGCCTGTCCGCGTCCCGATACGAGGAGCTATTGGGCCTTGCCTGCGCCGCGAGCAGCTCTCCACTGTCCTGAGCCACAGCCGAGTCCGAACTCGCCCCCGACGCAAACAGTCGACTCCATCAAGGTGCCTCGACCGCCGTCGTGCTCTGCCAATTCAACGTGCCTCCGTACAGCTGGCTTCGTTAATACGCATCCCTCAGTCGGACACTCCACAGGCGGACAATCGCGCTTCAGACTTCGACCATGGACTTCAATAGCTCCTCGCCATTCCCCGAGGGAGTCATCTCCTTCCTCGATACCGACCTGTACAAGTTGACGATGCAATGTGCCGTCTTCAAATTCTTCAAAGATGTCCCGGTGTCCTATGCTTTTACGAACCGAACTCCCGACAAGAGGCTTTCTAGGGCTGCCTTTAAGTGGCTCGACGAGCAGATTAGAAGTGAGTGGTGCTTGCTCGGGCTCGGCAGCTCCATTGCATCCCATGGGTGTCTAACCTTGCGCAATTAGAGCTCGGCAACATTTCCCTCTCAATTGAAGAATACCGATTTCTGCGGACGCATTGCCAATACCTTGCCCCCGAATACCTCGAGTACTTGCAGGAGTTTCGACTGCGGCCGAGGGAACAAGTCCTCATGACGTTTACGCCCGTCGGCCATGACACGGGCGCCGACTCGGACATTGGCGATATTGATATCAAGATCCAGGGAACGTGGTCTGGCACAATTCTCTATGAAATCCCCATATTGGCTCTCACCTCCGAAGCCTACTTTCGCTTCATGGACACGGACTGGAACTACGAGGGCCAGGAGGAACAAGCTTTTGCAAAGGGCATGCAGCTCTTGGAGGCCGGGTGCATCACGTCCGAGTTTGGCACTCGGAGGCGACGTGACTACCACACGCAGGCATTGGTGTTCCGAGGCCTTGTGAAGGCGTCAAAGGAAGCGGCTACCAAAGGCCTCCCCGGGAAGCTGTCGGGTACCAGCAACGTCCATCTGGCCATGCGGTTCGGGATCCCTCCTGTGGGAACCGTGGCACACGAGTGGTTCATGGGCACGGCAGCCATTATCGACGACTATGAGCGAGCGACGGAGGAGGCGCTGCGCCATTGGGTCAGCTGCTTCGGCACGAACTTGGCAATTGCCCTGACGGATACATTTGGCACCCAAGAGTTCCTGAGGTCCTTCAGCCGACCCATCCGGCCCGTCGACGGCGGTGTCTCAGCAGACGGCTTCCGGAAGCCGGATGGCAGCATGATGACATATGCCGAGCTGTTCACCGGAGTCCGACAAGATTCCGGAGATCCAGCCGAATACGTCAAGATGATGCGGACCTACTACGACCAACAAGGTATCAAGGACAAAAAGGTCATTGTCTTTTCCGACTCCCTCAATATTGAGCGTTGCTTGGAGTACAAGCAAATTTCGGACATGTCGGGATTCCAGCCCACGTTCGGTGTCGGCACTTTCTTGACAAACGATTTCACACATCTCAAGACTGGAAAGAAGTCGGTCCCCTTGAATATTGTCATTAAACTCAGCTCGGCTGCAGGGCGGCCAGCCATCAAGATTAGGCGAGTAGATTTCCACCTACCCTAGAGACATCCCCCGCGATGTACTGGCACCACCGCAATTGCTAACAAAACTCAGTGACAACGCTGGAAAGAATACGGGAGATAAAGAGATTGTCGAAAGGGTCAAACGAGAGCTCGGCTACGTGGAGCGCGAGTGGAAAGATGGCGACGAGACTGCGCGATGGGGCAAGGAGGAAGCAACCCAACGCTAGGTGCCGAACACAAAACAGCTGCGCATGTGCGAAGGAGCAGCACAAGTTACATGCGAGTACACTGGAAGTATTGGGTCGGCAGCAGTCAACAGAGCACACGACAACTTGTCGTATAGAGTGTACAGCGTCATACCCAAGCCAGGCGCTGAACGCAAGGTATCTATCTCAAGCAAGTAGAGACTAATAGAGATCTGGGGCCTCATGCCATCTATGATCAGCTTCCTTTTGCATCAGTCGGGAGGTGATCTCTAATAATTGACCTGACGGAGCGGCCATGGCAATTGCGCAGGGAGAAGGGGCAATGTGCCAGAGCAATGTCCAATTCCGAGGCAGGAGAGGTAGGTTCTCGACGGCTTCCACGATAGCCGTTGCTCCGACAAGCACGTCGGGCAGGAAACAGAGATGGAGGATATGCACTTTCAAGAGTCGCTCATGATGAAGCTCGCTTCCACTAGCACTTGGAGGAGACCAGGCGAGGCAGTCACGAAACCCTCCTCCAAACAGGGCAAGAGCAGTGACTTCATCTGCGCCTCCACGACCTCACTCATTTTGCTCAACTCTCTCCTCACAGCAGACACTCCTCCCAAGCAACTGATTCTTTTTTGGACCAACTTTTGGAATCCGCCTTTGGAACGCTGTCTTGGGACGCTGTCTTGGAACGCATCTTAACGTCACCCTCGCCAATCCTTCATCGCATCTCCGAAATGTCGCAGCGGCCTGATCCCGACGCAGGCGCTCTCTGGCTGCCTTCGAGGCCGTCCGGTACACGGAGTCGTGCTCTGGTGCTCGCCGGCCTCTTGCTTCTGGCGATGGCAGTCCTTGGCTCCATCAAGCTGATTGCGGTTGAGACGGTCAAGATGGAAGAGCGCAGCCATGAGAAGCGGCAGTTTCAACTGGGCGGGATTCTCGTTGGCCATGCCCACGAGGTATGTATGCTCTGCAAGCCACGAGAATTTTATTAACCGAGAGCAAAGGCAGCCCAGTCGTCAGTATCTCCAGCCGGCACCGCTGCACCCGAGACTGCTCAACCGGCGGTGTCATCGAATGTGACCAGCTCGGCGGCTCCAGTAGGGGCATTATCCTCTGCGAAGTCTGACACTTCGTCACCTGCTTCTTCCAGAACAAACGACGGACCGGAAGCAACCAGGCTCGACGATATCACCGAAACGGATCACGCCCAGAGTTCATCGCAGGACATACTCCAAGCTTTGACCGACGCTTTGAGGAAGATTGTCAGCGCTTCTTCCCTCAGTTCTGGAACATCGGCAACCAAGACGGCCGGAACGTCCGCGTTGAGCGGCTCCCTATCCGACACAGCTAGGACACACAGATCCTCATGGACATCCTCGTCTTCATTCGGCGCAATGAAGCAAGACGAAACTCTGCCCGTCGAGAAAGGAGCATCAACTTCGACAGGACCACAGAGCTCTCAGCCGAATCCGGACTTCTTGATTGGATTATTCGGAGCTCTGGTCGACCGAGACAGAGAGCATGTACAGGTCCGATCTGTCGCCCAACTACGAGTACGAGATGAACCAGCGAACCAAAGCGAGCAGGTGTTTTCACTGTTGAGCCCCTTGTCGGGTGTAGTTGCACAAGCTGTTGGAATCGACGTCGCAGCCGTAGCCAGGCTGATTGACCTCGTTCTGAAGGTGTTGCCGGTTGACTCTTCGGCAGTGGATTCGGCAATCTCTCAAGTTGCAGGGCAAGTCTCTGCGAAAGCTGTGGATATGGTTCCTTTCATTATTCCTGCAATTGCTAAAGCTCTTGGCAAGGAGGTGGACCAGAGTACTCCGGCCAACTTTACTGATGTGTCAGGAACCTTGAGCAACGTCGTTACGCACGGCGCTATGGTCATCAACCAGATTGCGAGTGCCATGAGGGCCGCCATTGACCCGCAGCTACAAGCCATCCTCAACCAGGTCGCAGTGATTGTTTACGCTGCCGCCGACCGCCTGAACCTACCCCTTTGTGCCATCAGCCAGAATGTTCGAGGGGTCACCTTGGAAGCGGTCGTGCCTTGCTCGTCCGCTCGCAAGGGACCTGTCCCCGTGAACATTATCACGCTCAATCCGGGACAAACCGCGGCGGGCGCGGCGGGCGCGATGCCCACTGGCACGGCATCTTGGAATGTCATAACTGTTGCCAGTCCACAAGACTACGTCTCGGTGGAAAGTCTACCGCCGGTGGATGCCTCGCCTAGAGTGACATCAACCATGGACAATTCAGCGGCAACAAACAAAGTACAAGAAAGCGCAGGACCCTATGGACAGGATTTACTGCCTCAAAACTCGCCAAATATTCCGTCTGCCGCCGTAAGCGACAAGAACGGTGAGACGCAGGGGTCTCCATCGTCTCTAGGTATGAATGCGATTGCCCCTGGATGAGCAGTCTCTCTGATGCAGCATAGCTACGAGTCAGTCCGTCGAGGTGAAGGCGAGTACCACGATACAAGCCACAAGCTGCCCCGTGGCGGAACATCCGCCGTGTCCGACATGTCCGTCCTGTGACGACTGTCCGTGTAAACAATGCTCAAACCCCGGTTCGAACAACGGCAACGCAGCTGGTCCTCCGGATGCGGCTTCTGGCCCCTGCTCTGGACGAGGGTTCAATTGTTCCGAGTGTCTGAACGGTTGGTTTTGCCCACCCCAGGAAACAAGAGCTCAGGTAGTCCCGTGCGGGCTAGGATGGCCATGTTTTCATTGCAGCTCTGGATGGTTCTGTGTCCCTGAGGATATCCCTGCGTCCACACCTGGACCCCCCACGCCAACGGCCACGGCTTCTTCGGGACCACAAAGACACAAAACTGCTGAATTGGGAAATCCCGAAGCCACGGATTCCAGCACAGCTCCCGATTGGGGCTATCTCGGGTGTTTTCAAGACGCGATCAACAGAACGCTGGTTGGATCGAAGCCGTTGGACTACCTTCGCGGGGACATGTCTAATTCAACATGCATTGAACACTGCACCTCGAAGGGATACTCCTTTGCTGGCACGGAGTGGGGGAAAGAGTGCTGGTGCGGTCACTCTATCCGTGACGATGGTGTGCGGCTGCCGGAGAGTTTCTGCGACACTCCATGCCAAGGTGCAGAAAGCTCATGCTGCGGAGGCAGCTGGGCTATATCAGTGTTTATGTGCTCAAACGAAGCCGACAGATCACCAACAGGGCAAACATCGCCAGCTTTGCCACCAGCACCGGTGGCAGCGCAGCCATCATCAAATAACCCACTGGTCGGTCCGGCGACAGCGGGAACATGTACCACTCAATCGCCAACCCCTTCGCCAACATCACCGGTACAGCCGACCCCAAAAGCTTACCCGCCGCCAGGGCCGGTGGCTCAACTGCTGCTGAATGCAGGGCTGAGCATGTAGTGTGCGCGTCAAGGAGCAACGGGGCAGTGTCACGGAAAGCAAGGACAAGACAGCTGTCTAAAGGAAGCGTTTCGAGCATTGGGCTGGTACGATTCAACGCAAGGGCGAAGCAAGGGGTGGGAATCGAGAAAATCTTATTATAGGATTGGTGAGCGTTTGGCTCTCTTCTGTTGGGACTTTTTGGAACCTCTCTGCAGTTTATGACTATGTCGAGAGGAGGCAGGCCTGTCCAAGATCAGTCGGTAGCAAGATGTGAATATATTGATCTCCCTTTCTCCGGACCCGGGAACGAAGCTTAAGGGGGGCTGTTGAACATCACGGGACTTACATCAGGACGGGACATCAAGGTTGTTTGATGGAGAGCCTCATAGCGACTAATACGCCGGTTTGCAGATCCAAACGGTCGTGCATACGGGGTCATTAAGGGACCCTGCATCGGAGCGTACCCGTAGGCTGAGAATAATTGCCCGTCGCACGGAGTATGTTTTCGGGGTTCTCCTAGTCACGCGGAATTGACTTTGTGCGTACATGGCCGAAAGCCACATCGGCAACAGGTGGCACGACAAAACATGGGATGACTTACATGGTAGCCTGTGACTGGCATCAAGTGGCTGCAGATGTCGCAGCCGATATTGAATGGCAGATGTGTTGGCACCCACGTCTTGGCTCGTATTCCTCCGAGCACTCATTAGAGTCCGGCGCAGGTATACGAAGACGCCGTGCTGATATGATGATTCAACTCGTCATGCTGGACTTGTACTACAGAGTCGCGATGCCGTGTCCCCCAGCGCTCTCCGGCCGTCGCAGGACAGCATCCAAGAAATCTCGGAACCCGTGTCGACGAAGAAATATTGCCTGGATGCACAGCTGCAAGTACAACTCATGCAGCCGTGGCATGAGCAAGCCCCCCAGACCACCCGTCAGCACGCGGCGCCCTCCCTCGTCGGAGACAAAAGACAAGGGCATTCAAGCTCGCAGAGAGTGCCCCGTCGTTCCGCAGCATCTGCTGAGCCCAGGACGGAATCGCGGAACTGCGCAGGATGCTTTCTGCCGTGATTTGCAATCCCCACCAGCATCATCATCATCATCCAACGCGCCCTCTTCCACAGCCTGCTCGTCCGGACTCTGGAGCGAGGGAGGCTTTTGCCTAAATCCGGTGCCAAGCGAAGCGGGGCCCGTCCCAGACGCGAATCTCACCGGGGGGCTCGGGTGACGTGTATACTCGGGCGAGATGACCCAGCGAGCGAATCCTCCCACGTGGCCGCCCTCCATCCCCGGGGCGGCCCGGGGCCCGGACGGCACATCGGCTAATTATAGCGCCGGGAGTTGAACGAACGACACAACGAACCCCCTGGCTGCTGCCCTGTCCTGTGGCCCCTGGCTCGGGTTGGGCTGGAAGACGAACGACGCGCGCTGTCGGCGGCTGTCAGGTTGCTGCCAGGCAGGGAGAGAGACTAAGATATCTCGGTCGCGGAAAGCATGGTTGCACAAGCGAGCTGCCGCGATATGGACAGACGGGAGAGCCAGAGCTCTTCGTATGAAGAGTAGGAGGATGGATGAGTGAGTCTAAATGGAGTAGGGGCCAGAAAGCCGTATGCGTTCGAGCCTACAATGTCACGCCTTACACATGCAAGGCGAGGGTCACGCTCTCCGAATCTCGAACCTCATACTCATGGCCTTGTACTCATGGCCTTGTAGCGGCACAGACGAAGGTCCATACCTAGACAGCTTCCTCCTTAGTCCGAAGCTCCCATGGAACCAGAACCTGTCCACGAGACTGACCCCTGAGCCGTCCATTTTAGAGCCAATCGTAGCTTTACTTTCACTTCGACACCGATGCCTCTTGGGTAAGGCGAGGCGCCGAATCTGGGGAGAGGAGAGGACTACTCACCCGCGATGGCCTCGGGGCCGGTGTGTGGAGAAGCACAAGTCACGAGGCCGTCTCCCATCCAGCATTGGATCCGATCTCATACACAGCAGACCCTTTCGTCCCCAACGTTTCCTTGTCCCATGGAGAAGGAGTTGGTCGATGGAGAGAGGAGAAGATGGAAGAGAGTGGTACGTCGTCTGATCATCCAGTTCAGACGAACCCACTTACACCACCGACTTCCTGTCGCCCGGCGCCGAGCAATGCCGAGGTCTTTCCACTCCCCCACTGCGAAACGAACGACGGACAAGTACGGAGGAGCAGTTCGCCAGTTGGATCCGGGGTCGAGAATACAAGACGAGTTTGATATCCGAGATCTCAGGTGATGTTGTAATCTAGGTGGTGCGACTCGTGCCACAGCTCGGTAGTGCCTTGGAGGCAGAGCGCAGCGGTGGACGACGCCCGCCGCAGCGGGGGAGCGGAGAGAACAGGCTCGTTATGCCGTGTCCCAGGGCCGCCGCATCCCTCCATGACTCGCTCCTCCTGCAGCCGCCGCCAGCATGATTTGACGTTGCGTTCGTTCGTTGGACAAGAACGGGCACCGCCCCTGGTCGGGGTTCGTCGACGATGGGGGTATCAAATCAGGGTATCACCAGTGACCAACATCAGACAATGCCACCGAGATGCCCGGGACCCATGCCATGTGCAACTGTCATGATTCTCTCATCAGCGTTGCGGGCAGGCCTGCCGCAGTGCAGCGGCAGCGATCAGCGTGCCAGAGACGACCATGGAGCGCCGCATGTGCCTGTGCATGTGCACCACAGCGGCTCACTGCAAGCATAGTTGGGCGACGTACATGCTCCTGTACGAGTATGCCTGCTCGTGTGTGCATGGTTGCTGTGAGATGGCCCACGTTTTTGAGTCTCTGACAATCCGCAACTCGTACGTCCCAAGCAGGGGTTCGTGTTACTGATTGCAGTTTGCTGTCCGCTCGTGTCTCGCCTTGTCGTCACACCGTGTCATTCCGAGTTTGCTAGGTGAAGCGTAGCACGTCTCCAGGAGTCCAGTCTGACGGCAGACACCTAGGTAGTCGGCTCCCTATGCCCAGCCAGCTCCGTTTTTCTGTCTCTCTGATATCGCAACTGCCGTGTGGGTAAATGCGCGGCGGCGGATGTCTCCATGGTCGGTAGCGCGGGTTGTGTCGTGCGTTGCATTGCACTCCAGTAGAGCAATGCGCTGTGGCTCATCCCGTGATGCGGAGTAAGCCTCCCGTGATGTGCGACGTGCATGATTCAATCTCCTTGTTCGCTCGTGTGCGAGGGCCGCATGCGGTACAGACGTGCTCACGACACCTCAACGCATCGGCGGCACCGACGAGCCCGCATCGTTCGAGGACCCCCAACTTCCAAGGGCCTTTCTCCCCGTGCTCTGTATCGCAATGGCAACATCCCAGGGTGTCCAGGGCACACCCACGGAAGGACTCCGTCAATGCCGCGGCTGCTGCGGCGCGGAGGCCCTCGTCCATGTGGTGGACAAATCTTCATCCTGCGCTGCTCTGCTTCGCGCTCCTCACCGAAACGAGGACTGGGACCAGCGTCAACCGACACATACCTCGGTAGCATCACGCCTGGTGCCCGTTCCCCGACCCCGTCGGCATACCACCGCCGCCCCCAACGGCCCCTCTGGCTCCTCTCTGCGGGCTGGGCCCTGGCAAAGGACCGACCAAGAGCTTTGCCGTCGTGTCTGCATGTGCCATAGTAGCTTGTTGAGAGGCCAG
>PKSG01000360.1:4111-14478 GCA_002916505.1 Tolypocladium paradoxum | reverse complement strand
GGGGGGGGGGGGGAACGTCGTATCTGGATCAGCAACCGATCCCCGTTTCCGACCCAGCCGGCTGGCCTTGGCTCCGACATCCCTTCGACCGGCATCCCTGGGTGCAGACGTCGACTTGACGCTCACTCGCTCTCGATGCAGCTCCAGTTCTGGCCCATCCCTCCCGGCTCCGCCTGAGTGCGGATCGGGGTGTGGGCGTACAAGTACGCATCATCCGAGACTCCGCTGACCTTGTGGGTGCGTGTAGCTCGTCGGTCGACTGACGGACGCTCATCTCCCAACCCACCGTCATCCGCCTGCAGCAGTATCAAGGCCTTGCCTTGCCTTGCCGTTGCTCCGTTGGCCTCGCGACAGCTGCTACAGCGCACCGCACCCATTCCATGTCATCGTCTTACGCGACCCATGCGCCGACCCTCCTCGCCGTATCGACTGCTTCGTTCTGTATGTAGCACACCGTGCGTCTCAGTGCATCGCCCTCATCTCGCCTGGCCCTACTTATAAGGTCGCGTCCTCCCCCCGACTTGCCCCGGAGTCGGTCCTCGCTCCGTTCTGTTCTTGGTTATTGCTAGCAGTTCCTTAATACCCGTGGCCGTGCTTCGAGGTCGCTTCCCTCCCCGCCGCTCGGCTCCCAAATGTACCCTTCGAAGCAGTCTCTTCGACACCTCCACGAGCAAAGACACAATGGCTACTGAGCAGGCCAGCCTCGCTCCCGCGCTGGAGAAGGAGGCCAAGGGCGCTGGCGTCAACGGCGGAAACGTCCACCGCCACCACCACCATGACTACTCCCAGATGACCTCTGGATTTGCCCAGGCCGACGTCTGGAAGCCGTACGAGCACCGCAAACTCGCCAACCCGGCGCCCCTCGGTCTCTGCGCTTTCGCCCTGACAACCTTCGTCCTGTCCGCCGTCAACATGCACGCCCGAGGCGTCGTGGAGCCCAACATTGTCGTTCCCCTGGCTTTGGGCTACGGTGGTCTCGTCCAGCTGCTTGCCGGCATGTGGTGAGTTCTCTCGATGAATATGCTCCTGCGATGCTGTGTGGCGCCGCTTGTCCAGCGACTGCACATGTCCCGCCAGGGGGGCCCTCACTTGAGAGCCGAATCGACGATGCAGTCGACCCGTCGGCCGATTCTCCATTGCTCGTGGCACAGGTGCTGACCGAGACGCGCGCGAAGGGAGATGGCTTGCGGCAACACCTTTGGCGCCACCGCTCTCTCGTCGTACGGTGGCTTCTGGATATCGTACGGCATTCTCCTGACTCCCAGCTGGGGCATCACCGCGCCTGACGGCCCGTATGCGGGCAGCGTCGCCAGCCCGCTCGGCTTCTTCCTGACCGGCTGGTTCATCTTCACCACGCTCCTGCTCCTCTGCACCCTCAGGTCGACCGTCATGTTCTTCCTCCTCTTCTTCACCCTCGACCTCGCCTTCCTCTTCCTCGCGACCGAGCAGTTCGCCAACGACGTGGGCAACAAGACCGCGGCCCTCGCCCTCCAGAAGTCCGGCGGCCTGTTCGGTTTCCTGGCCGCCTTCCTGGCTTGGTACAACGCGCTGGCCGGCATCCAGGACAGCAGGTTAGTGTCCTCTCCCTTTGTGCTCCGACCCGCCTTGGAGCTCTGTCCGCGAGGGGCCATTGCGCTGACTGTGAGCAGCAACTCTTTCTTCCTAGTTCCCGTCTTCCACTTCCCCTGGTCCGACAAGGGCCGGGAGCGCCGCGGCGTGAAGAGCGAGCGCGCTCAGGCATAAGCACGCCTCGTGCCCGAATGCTGCTGCCTCGTCGATTTCTGCGACATGCTGGACAAGATGGATGCATAGAAGCTGGAAAGATGTTGGGTCAGAGGTTGGCCTGGCGTCACGTGTGCACGGGCTTGTTTTTGGTCTGCTAACCTAGACCTGCCTTGACACACCCTGTATGTATGCTGTGTATATAACTCTAGATGCAATTTATACTGTGTCTTGAAGAGCCATGCCGTGGTGTTTTGCGTGCGCTTCGTCAGTGTGGTTGCACAACCTCTGACTTTACAAGTTACAGGTTTGTAGCTGCAGGCCTCGAGAGGCAGAGGGACATGAGTCAAACTTGACGCTGGCTCAGCCGGCAACACGCTGGCATCGGGGTGATGAGATTCGCCCGCATGCAAGCCAGGGCGTAAGACTAACAACTGCAATATCCAGTCTGTACAACAACAAGACGTCGTCGGTGGGCTGATGTTCCCAGCTCAACTGCCAGGGGCGCGCCGTGTGCCGTTGCACGGGCAGTGGGCTGGTTTGCCGTGGCCCATACCTGTATGGCCGGACGCAGGAGCCCTATATTATCTCCACGGCATCTCCTTTGTTCCGTCCCGAAGCTCATCGGGGCTCTATTCCCCCGTCTCTCCATCTATTCCCATGCAACTCGCGGAGAGAGATATTATCCCACACTCCCTTCTCAAGGTCCCCTATCGGCGCGGACCCGATGCGAGGATTACGTACCCTCGCGAGTCGTGGTTCGCCAGAGGTTGCCGAGCCGAGCTGAAGCCTGAGGGTGGGTGAGCAGCCTGTGACAACAGCAGTCGCATCTCGGGCCCAGCTCCGTTCCCGGACCCACTCCTCTCCGACGGCTTGCCCCGGCCTCGACCAGCTTGACGGCGGTCTCGACGCTCTCCAGAGTGGAGTTTGCAGGGTGCAGCACCTCGCTTCGCAGTGGTTCGAAGAGGCTCTGGGGCCAATGATCCGCTGGGAAACCTTGCTGGCTCCGAACCACAGCCACAGTCGCCAACAAAGGCGACGGTCCGGCTCGTCAATATGCCTCCCCCGCGCCATCGGGATGCCGGAGGGCGTGTTGTTATTCCCGACGGCCATTTCCGCCCTTGCGAGGCCTGTTGCTCACAGAAAAGTGGCTCTCTCGTTATACTAGAGCCGGCTCGACAGCGCCCTCTCGACCCTCGTGCGGAATCGGACTCCCAAGATGAGTAGTCAGTCATGGGATGCAATAGTTCGCCCCAGAGTCGGGGGAACGCCAAGTCCCTCCTCCTGTCCTCTCCCGCCATCAACCGGCAGCAAACACACGTATCCATTGTCCGCTTCGCCCACGCAGCGACTTGCGTGAGGGACAGGCGCGATGGAACCGGGCGGCCGGCAGCAGACAACCGCCAGCAAGCATCGCATCGCAGCGGGCTCCCCGTCCGAAACCCCTGCGCCCGGCGACGGCCCAGCTGGCGGCGGCATCGTCAGGGGCGAAAAGGGCATCGACCGCCTGTCCGCTGCGGAAGCCCAGAGCGACGAGCCGGAGCACAGCGCGGCCCCTCCGCCCCCCGACGGCGGCTACGGCTGGGTCTGCACGGCCTGTGTTGGCACCATCAACGCGCACACCTGGGGCCTGAACTCGAGCTACGGCGTCTTCCTGGCCCATTACCTCGCAAACAGCACGTACCCGGGCGCCACGGCCCTGGACTACGCCTTTGTCGGGTCCCTCAGCATCAGCTGCGCGCTCCTCGTCTCGCCCGTGGCGACCGTCTGCACGCGGGAGCTCGGGACCAAGCCGACCATGCTGTGCGGCGTTGTCATGGAGGCGGCGAGCTTGATATGCGCCAGCTTTGCCAGCAAGATCTGGCACCTGTTCCTCACCCAGGGCGTCCTGTTCGGCATGGGCATGGGCTTCCTGTTCGTCCCGTCCGTGGGCGTCGTGCCCCAGTGGTTCAGCACTCGTCGGTCCCTGGCGAATGGCTTCGCCGTCTGCGGCTCCGGGCTCGGCGGGCTGCTGTACTCGTTTGCGGCCGGCGCCATGATCCGAAACCTCGGCATCGAGTGGGCGTTTAGGATCCTGGGCATCGTCGCCCTTGTCGTAAACGCCGCGTGCACGCTTCTCATCAGGGACCGCAACAAGATTATCGGTTCGAGCCAGCTCGCCTTCGACACGACCCTCTTCAGGCGCCCCGAGTTCCTGCTGCTCCTCGCCTTTGGCTGGTTCAGCATGCTGGGCTACGTCGTGCTCATCTTCAGCCTGGCCAACTACGCCAACAAGATCGGCCTGGGCGCCTCCGAAGCGGCCCTCATCAGCGCCTTCTTCAACCTGGGCCAGGGCGTCGGCAGGCCGTTTGTCGGATACTTTAGCGACCGGACGGGGCGCATCAACATGTCTGCGCTCATGACGCTGCTCGCAGGGCTCTTCCCGCTGGCCATCTGGGTCAACGCCAAGGTCTACGGCGTGCTCATCTTCTTCGCCATCATCTGCGGCAGCGTCGCCGGCACCATCTGGACCACGATTGGGCCCGTCACCGCAGAGGTCGTCGGCCTGAAACACGTCCCGTCGGCCCTGAACCTCATCTGGCTAACCATCGTGCTGCCGTGTCTCTTCAGCGAGCCGATTGCCCTGCAGATCGTCTCCGGAACCGGCAGCTACCTGGGCACGCAGCTCTTTGCTGGCTTCATGTTCATCGCCGCCGCCATATGTCTCACCGTCCTGCGCGGGTGGAAGATTGGCCAGGTGCGCGAGGTTGCCCGGTTGACCAACGAGGCGCCCGAGAACATCGACCCGGTCAAGGTTGAAAACAACGAGGAGCTTAATATCAGGAGCCGCAAGGTCGGGCGCAAGAGGATGGTCGCCGATTGCTGGAAGATGGAGCAGGTGTAGTCGTGGATGTCACCCTCCGGGGCCAACCGATACTACATCGCACAGCCGCACCGTCGACGGCTGTCCCCAGCAGTGTGCTACGGGGATAAATCAGCAGCGCGCGTTACCGAGAAGTTTCGCCGTATGCATGGCAGAATCAGCGCTACGAAGCGCATGGATGGTTCTACGACGGTGGACGCACACGGTCTCCGCTGCAAGGGCCGCACTATGCGGGTTTATGGGCAACGACATCTCAAAGTCTTTAACCATCTTCTCCAAGGTATCACAACTTGGTTTGATGACACATGTTGTCCTGCGAGGTTCATCATGGGCACAGCTGCACTCAATTGCATTGACGGTGCCCGAATCTACCTATGCAAGGACTTCAACGACTCCGTAGTACGAGTCCTAGTTGCAGGAAATATAATGTCAGGCTCAACTGGTCGAGGGCAATCAGGCATCCCCAAAGCCTAGGTTCTCGAAGGGTTTGGACAATGCCATTCCCTTCTGGAAATAATGCTTAAAGGCAAACCGAGTCTGCCCTTGCACATAGCCCTTGTCGACGAGGAACCTCTGCAACTGCCTATACGCCGGAGGGCCTTCACCCTGATCCTCCGTCCAGGTCCCTCGAAACTTCAAGGTCACCCACGCATGATCCTGCTTGCGCACATAGTAGTCCGCCACGTTCGTGCTCTTCAAGAACGCCTCCAGTTCTTTGGCCAACTCTTCCCGCTCTGCTTGGCTCTTGCTCAGGACCTGGGTGTCCCACTCTTCCAGGGCTGTTTGTCTCAGTCAGCCGGGCTGGGGGTAAGTATATAAGGTGATTGCGGAGATTTAGGAACACATACCCATTACAGCGGCTAGAATTTGTCCCTTACAGATAGAAAGTAGTTGTTATTGCGCGCGACGACTTGCTGACTTGCAACAGGGAGTGTTGTCGAGATGGTTTTATCGGCGAGGGCAAATGCGCTCTCTACACAGAGGGGGTCCTGTGCTGCTTTATGCTGCCAAAAGTTCGCCTGTGAGCTGGTCCAGCTAACGTTCGAACTTGAGTGAAACAGAAACATTGTCCAAACTTGGTGAAGTTATGGCATTCAACGACAAAGCATACGTTGACCCCCTGCCCATTCACGTTGAATCGCCTCACATGGCCCTGGGGACGTTCAAGCATGCATCACTACAATGGCCAGGCCAGCCAACTTTGTTTCTCTACAGGTTCGCCATGCCTGTCGACAAAGGAAGCCAGGGTGGCCTATATGGCTCCCCAAGCTTGCCCTGATTCCTTTCAAGCTTGCCGGGTCAATGTTTACTCATGTGTTCTGCCCAAAATACTCCGCTTATTGCAAAGAGACGTAAAACAGGCCCTGGCACGGTCGAGCCAAACTAGCTACCAAGGTGAAAGCCATCGCCGGGCTTTCCGTCAATTGTTGCGGGCAGCCAAGCGCCTGGTCAGCTCCGTCTCCCACCGAGCAAGGAAATCGTAGCCCACGTCAGCAACGTGAGGGTCCCCGAGAATCTTGCCCATCACCACCAGGCTGACGAAGCCCACAGCGAGCGACCAGCTCATCATCTGCTCCTCGGAGAAGAGCCTCGTGTCCGGAAACTCCGTCCCAGTCGCACATATTCCTTGTGGGTACGGACTGCGAAGCTCCCCCTGCTCGAAAGCAGTACACGGGCCCCATTCCACCCCGCGGCAGGCTGAGCATTCGTTGCCCGTGGAGTAATGTCGGTATGCCGCCGCGTAGTAGGCGCCCAACTCGTGTTTACGAAAAGGGAAGCGCTGGGAGGAACCAGGTGCGACTGCTGGTTCGAAGCCGTGCCATGCAAGGGGGACGCCAAAATTTGCCTCAAAGAGGCGCCACCTGGCCATCACCATGCGATGCCAGGTCGCAAGGGGGAGCGAGCTTGGCAGTATTACCAACAGAGGAGCCCACTCAGCTTCCAGCCAGGCCGCTGCTCGGATCCTGGGATCGCCTAGGTAGATTTTTTTGGCAAAGCCGCACTCGATGACGGGGCAGTACCTTTCGTCTTGGGCCAACTGCAGAGATAGTTCTTGGTTTTCGAACACCGTCATGGTTGCGGCATCTGGGCGCCTCGGGCGGCCAGCAGGGGGCAGGCTTCTGAAGAAGCCATCTGCAAAACGAACATCAACGGCAGTGCTGCGCGCCTCCATCTAGAGACTGTCTTCTTGAACTCTTCCCGAACTCTGGTCTGTACCACGAACGGGGACACAAGGAGGTCCTGATGATTGAGGAAGAAGATGAGCCCTGAGAAAAGCGAAGAATGAGAATAAGGAAGAGCGAAGAGAAGAGGAAGAGATAGCCTGGGGCCGCCTCTTCATGCCGCCATTGCGCCGTTTTATACTGCAGCGAGCGTGACGCACAGAAACCGGGTGAAGAGCGCAGTGAGGGAGCGCCACGCTTGTGCGGCACTGGGACAAAGCCTGTGAATGGGTCGCCAGGACAAAGAAAAGGTCGTCTCGTGCGTAGTGACTGAGTGCACGTACACTTGCACAGAGAACACTCACGATCAGTGCATCCGCGTCCTCGTTTGCGGCTGCGGCTGGCATGACGTGCAAACGGGCGGAGAGGTCCTTCAGCCAAAGGTAAGTGGTACAAGGAGCAACAGCAACGTAGGAGATGCCCGGGTTGGTAAAAACGACTTTTCTCCTAATCTCGGGATTGCCTGTCCGAGTTGATTGAACTTATTGACGGTCGACACCCCCGAGGGCCATATCAGGATTGAGTGGAAATATAAAGGAAAAGTGGATAAATACAGAAACATGAGCGAGCAATAAGGTAGAAATAAGAGCAATCTACTCATAGGTGCGGTGCACGTGGCAGTGTTGAGGTGAAGTTGAGACCTTCGAGACGATCATACGACCCCTGTAAGCCAGCACGTGAGCTGGCGTTGATGGACCTGCGACGCGTCTCCGCCCCGCAAAAGTTCACAACGTTCACTACCAACGTCACACGCCTCCAAACACTGGCTGTGCCCCAGACTGCGCCAGGCAGCATATCTGTCCTTGAGATGTGCCCTTTGGCAGCACTGGGCCTCGAAAATGTGGCTGCTGGAAAATGAGGAAGCATTCGAGGGCAAGGCTGCGCCTGCTACATAGATGAATCTGCTCGCTAACGCCTTCACAGGGCGCCGGCTGTGGCTGAGGCCTGGCAAGACATATCTCTTTGGAAGGACTGCGGCAGAGCGTAAGACCACTCGCATCTTTCTAAGTAACCGACGTCCTTTTCGTACTAACTTTGCTGTGTAGCCGGCCAGCTTGCCATCTCTCACAACACCATCTCGAGGAAGCACCTGACCATCACGGTGGACCGTGTCGAAGAGGGCCATGCGTACCACCTCACGAGCCGCTCGAAGCTCACGATCGAGGACTTGGCGACCAAGATAGGAACGGTCGTCAACGGACAAAAGATCAAGGGCGGCAAATACGTCGTTGACGGCAAGGAGGCGGAGATGACGATGGGCAAGTGTCCCAGCACATTCCGGTACGGTGCTCAGCGACGTGAATACCAGCTTGTACGAACGGGGATGCTAACTGGCGTGTAGGATTACTTGGTTCCCCATCGTCTTTACCTTTTCATTCACGAAAAAGGAGCTCCAGACGCAGCCGCTCATGTCGCTACAGCAACAGTTCGAGAACCTCGACATCAAGCTCCTGAACGACTACAGTGTGGACTTCACCACGCATGTGGTCTCCAAGAAGCGAAACACAGCCAAGGGACTCCAGGCTCTGATATATGGGAGATACGTCGTTACAGAATCCTTTCTCGATGCCGTGATGCAGGCTGCCGAGCTGCCGTCCGGCGACGACACTGTAGACCCCTGCCCTTTGGAACAGGACTTTACGCAATTTTGGCCCGATGCCATGCAGCATTTGCCACCTCGAGGCGGCGAGCCGGTCCAGCACCCCGATGCAATATACGCCCCTGACCCGGAGCGGAAAGATGTATTTGACGGCTACACATTCATCTTTTACGACACCACCCAATACAACAACCTGCTCGCGCCGATTACCAATGGCTGCGGCAAGGCCATGCTCCACACCATTACTCCCGGCGAAGAACAAGTAGATGACTTTGTGCGATACGTAAAGGAGGTGGCGGGAGAAAAGGGACTCGGAAGCTTTGACGACGGCAGCGAGGGCAAGGGGGTTGTCCTGGTACGATACTTGCCGGCAAAGGGGGACCTGGTCAGCTGGTATACGGAGTTCATCACGGCCGTGTCACTGCGACTCGACCACCGCCCCATCGAGCAAAACGAGTTCCTCGAGGCCGTCCTTGTCAAAGACGCTAGCAAGCTACGTCGGCCATTGGAGGTGGAATCATCTGCGCCGAGCCAGGACACCAGATCCGCGAGACAACCTGCGGCAGAGTCTGGCCCTCAATCCAGTTCCAACGACAATGAGGCCGTACAAGCAGATCCACAGCCTGTTGATGAACTAGAACAGCGGCCGGCTCCCAGACCGGGGAAAGCGAGGAGACCTGTAAAGAGGAGGTTCGCTGGCTTTGACGACGACGTCGACATGGGCCTGGATGACCCGCCGTCAGCAAAGCCCGCCGGACCGGACAATAATACAGCAGAGGACGAAGGCGGGCTCTTCGTGTCTGAGGAGCCAGACGCTTCTCAGCCTCAGCCTGCAGCCAACGGGTCACCACGAAAGCGACGCGCATCTCCGCTACCAGAAGACAATCTAATGGACGGCATGGCCCCCGCCGCAGCACGATTCAAGCGACAGCGGCTCGAACGCGGCTCGGCCTTTGCCTCCCCTTCTCCCGAGCCCGCACCCGCACCCACCAAGGGCCCGTCCAAGAAAAAGGTCAAGGAAATTGACGTCCTCGCCATGGCCGCCCGCCACCGGGAGGAGGAAGAAGCCCGCGCGCGCGCCGAAAAGGAGGACCTCGCTAACCTCCCCGACGACGTCGACCTCGCCGAGATCCGCCGGCTCAACATCGTCGAGGAGATGCCCATCCGCATGCCCGACGTCGCGGCTTCGCGAACGCGCGAGCAGGACATTGCCGACGGCCGCTGGGACCCCCGCTGGAACGGCGTCAAGAACTTCAAAAAGTTCCGCCGCAGGGGCGAGACCCTCGGCAGGCAGCCCGCCCGCGTGATCGTGACCCTCGCGCAGGTCAAGAACAAGGAGTTTGGCGTCGGCGACAACTACTGGCTCGAGGACGAGGGCAGCCAGCGGAAGAAGCAGCCGCCCGCAAGCCACCCCTCGCTCCAGGAGACGGCCAACCCGACGCCGCCGGCACCCTCATCGCGGAAGCGCAACACGGGCTTCGTGGTGGAGGATAGCAGCGGCGATGAACAACAGGACGATAATGGCACCGCGCCGCCCGTGCAATCCGCACCCGCGAGCACGCACAGCACGAGGACCAGCGCTACGCAGTCGCAGAGGAACACCCGCAGCCAGGCATCCGCACGCACGAGCCAGAGCCAGGGGAAGCGGCCGGCGCCAGAGTCAGCTTCGAACCAGAGGACCAAGAGGCCCCGGCCAGCCCCGCGGAGGACCGAGGTGGCAGCCAGCGACGACAGCGACGACGAGCTCAAGTTTAGGTTCGGACGGAGAAGATGATGTACGCTGAGCTGTTCACATATGTGAACTCATCATTCAATCGAGGTATCACATCTACCTGCCTCTCCATTCTGCACACGCACCTGTGTCTCTCAAGCACAACATGCCACAGGTATCGCCCACTCCGCGTAGGCCCCTCAAATCTCCATCCCTCATGCGTTCCCTCACACAAGTCCTCCATCGCCG
>PKSG01000359.1:0-14806 GCA_002916505.1 Tolypocladium paradoxum | reverse complement strand
CCCTCCTCTCTCCCTCGCCGCGTATACCCTCTGACATGCATCCAGGGCGACCCCAACGGCTCCATCCCCACCATCCAGCCCGTCATCGGCCGCCCCATGTACGCGCCCCTCGTGCCCTCGTCCAAGGTCCTCTTCGTCAGCGCCGCCTGCGTCTCCTCGGGCGCCGCCGCCAGCTACGGCCTCCGCAGCCGCGTCGAGCCCGTCCGCAACTGCCGCCGCCTCACCAAGAAGGACATGCGCCTCAACGACGCCACCCCGCGCATGCGCGTCGACCCAGAGAGCTACACCGTCGAGGCCGACGGCGAGGTGTGCACCGCCGAGCCCGCCGAGACGCTGCCGCTGTCCCAGGCGTGGTATGTCTTTTAGCGGCCCGCCGGTGGTGCGACGCCGTGAGCTTGCAGCGGCATGGCCGGGTGCGCGCGCTCTTGGATACAGATGCCAACGAGGGGATGACTCTGCGCCGTGGGAGTGTGCAGGTGTCTTGGCTGGTTTTCGTAGCCATGTAAGAATTCCAAGCGTGGAGTTGCGTCGTCTTTATACAACCCAATATTTCCAACGCCGCTGTGACCGTTCGAGGATGAACCCATCTACCTGCCCGAGGTGCCTTGGGTACCTAACATCACCACCAACCCGTATGAGACGCCCGAGTAACACACCACACCACCTCGAGGTACCTAGCTTGTCCAACAGAACACACAAAACTCAGTGCACAAGACTCGGACAGATCGAGGACCCCAGTCGGACAGATTCAAGTTGCAATCCTGAAATCATTGCTCTCATTACGGCATAGCAATCTCAAACTGCATACATACAGCCCACCATCCCAAAGATACACGACACAGACAGCATCCCCTATTCGCTTCACCCGCCGCGTCTGGCATCACTAGACAGACTCTTTTGTGGTGTTTCGCCCTCTCCCTCTTAATCGCTCGCCGTGTCAAGCAAAAAAGTCGTCGTACAGGACATCCCAAGCCCAAAACCTCGACACCTACTTCCCAAGGCAACGAAAATGACACGAAGCAAAACTCTCGTTTCCACGAGGGGAATCGTGCTCTCTACCCAGACGTGGCAAGAGAGCATCCCGGCGGCTGGCTCGATTTCTCAAGCCAACACACGCACAAGAAGCCAACAAACAAAGCCTGAGACGCCTAAGAGCTCTTAGTCTTCTTGCGTCCCGACTTCTTGGGCTCCTCCTTGTCCTCGGCGGCCTTGGTAGAAGTGCGTCTCCGCTTCTTATCAGGGCTGGCCGGGGTCGCTTTGGGCTCAATAATGCTAGTCTCCACGGCGGCGGGAGTGGCGGTCTTGCGCTTCCGCCCGCCGGTGGCCTTCTTGGGGGTCTTGGCCTCGCCCTCGGCAGCCTGCTGTAGCTGCTCGGCGATGGCGTCGTGGTCATTGGCAGGGGCCTCGGCGGGGGCATCCTTAATCTCGGGCATGGGGATCTGGAAGTCGTCGGCATACTTGAGCGCCTCCTCGTCGTTCATGTTCTTGGCGAGAGGGTTGCCAGCCTTGTACGAGTGAACACGAGCATTGTACAGGCGCAGGTTGTACTGGTAGGCAGCGTTCCAGCCCTGAGGCAGAATCAGTCAGCAGTGCTTCAAGTTTGGTTACCGAGGAGTCTCGCTCACCTTCTTCTCGTGGGGGCTCATGTGAGCCCATCGTCGCTGGCCTTCCTCCTGAACAGCGCCCTTCGGGGCCTCGGCGCCAAGATCATTGGCGATGATGGAGCGAGCGTGCTGCATGTACAGGAAGTAGGGGGTCAGGGGACGCTTGGGAGCGTTGGGGTCGTGAGTGCGCTTCTTGCGCTCCTTCTTCTCCTCAACCGGCGGTGCCAGCTCGGGGATGGGCATGATGAGCTGCTGAGCAGCAGTCTCAAAGGAGCTGAGAAGGTCGCCCTGGCCACCCTCGACCGTTGGCTCTCCGAGGAGCAGGTTGGTCTGGCGGACATAGTCGGCAGTGAAGGACCGCAGCAGCTCAAAGATGGTGGTGAGGCGGCTAATAGCCTGTGACGGGCGCGTTAGCGAACTGAACTCTTGGACAAGGTGCAGACGATGCGCCAAGCCAGATGAATGAAATCTGCACGGGCAGTGCAAGGGCCGCGTCAGGGCGGGTGAGATGGGTGAGATGGGGCGGACGGGAGGCCTTGGTGCAGGGCCAGCTGGACCGAAGCTCCCTGAAGCTCAGACCCAGCTGGAGCTGGAGCTGGACCGAGCATCCCCTGCACGCGAAGCCGGCCCGCTGCAGCTCCCAGGCGGGGCCTCAGCGAGACGCGGGGTCATGTAAACAAAGAGGCGGGAGGGCCCAGGGCGCTTCGAGGCGCGTCTCGAGTGCATGCAACAACCCAACTCTTGCAGAATATGAAGCTGCAGACATTGCGGCCGGTACACTTGGCCCGGGCAGCGTCATTGCGCTGCGACGTGTTGCGCTTGCGAGGCAGGCCGTTTGCTATGCCACCGAGCCCTCTGGACTGGAGACGGCAAACCACCACGAGAGCCAAGCCGAGTTGCACAATCAGACGGGCTTCGTCAGATCTGGCACGGCAGATGCAACTTGATGGCTCGATTGCGCAAGCTCGTCATGGCCGGCCGGCACAGGAGCACAGGGCCAGACGACAGAGGGAGACAATGGGCGAGAGACGTGTAGAAAAGAAAACTCACAGAGTCGCGCACGCGTAGGAAGCTTTCATTGTCCACGACACGCGTCGGGACCGGGGCGCCGACAGGAATTGGGGGCGCGGGAATCACGCCCGTGGTGGGAGGCGGCACCATGGTGGGCGCAGGCGCGGCGACTACGTTCACCTTGGCCGCGTCGGCCTTCTTGGGTGGGCGAGGCATGATGCTGGATGGACGGCGAGCTGGGTCTGCTGTGGTGTTTGCTGGCGCTGGAGCCCGTAAGGTTCTCCTATTTTTGGGCGCGTTGGTGGCTGCGGGCCGCAAATGTTACTTTTGGCGACGTCGACGCGTTGGCTGGTGAGGCGGTGCTTCAGTTGGCTCGAGTCGCGCTTCAGTTGACCGCAGCGATGCGATGCGCCTGCTATCGGTCCCACTGGACGTGATGGCAGGAGGATGGCGATGGTGGATCAGAGCGAGTTTGGGGGGGGGAGCGAAGAGGTGCTGAAGATTTCGGGGGGGATGTTGGAGGGAAAAACTTTGGTGGCGGGTGGGCGGTACGCCCAATATGTACCTGCGTTGCGGCGCGCAATCAGCGCAAAAGCGGCAACAGCAGTGGGCTCTGCCAGCTCCCCCAGCCCGCTGGCCGCGAAAATTTGCGTGCCCGTCCCCCCCCCTCCCCTCTCTTCAGGCTTCAGCCAGCTGCCCACCCACCTGCTGGAGAGCCCCGCCCAGTCAGCGAGGTAGGTTAGGTACCTAGGTGGCCAAATGCTCGCCCGGCAGGGCCTCGCCGCCTCGACGACCCAACGGCCAGGCCTGCTTCAGGCGACGCCTGTGGAACAGGTCTGGTCTGGGGCTCTCTCGCGCTGCCTGAGAGCTCCCCCCCGATCAGTTCCATGCCGGGCTCTCAGTGGTCAATCGCGTCACCCGCTGGGAACACAGCCCAGGGGCTCCCGTTGCAGCCATCGTAGCGCAGCACACTCGACTCATTCATCATCGCCCGTCCGCCAGCGATGGGACGGGAGCTTGCTGCAGCGCAATGACTTATTCCCAGCGCCCGTCTCTCGTCCACGACAGAGCCTCCCGTCTGTCTGACCCGCCAGCACTGGTTCGCACAACGGCCAGCACGCAGCCAGCTGGCCCTCACTCCGCTTGTGCTCTCATCCAGCTCCCCCACTCCGCACTGCCATCCTGTCGCTTTCGGCGTACATTCACGGTACTCGGCTACCACCAGCAATCCGGTACATGATTCATTTCCAATATCGTCTTGCATGGGTTGGCGCCCGTGCAGCTTGCTTTGCAAAGCCATGCTGTGTCTGGATGCGTTGCGTTGAGTTTGTGGCCATAGGCGGCACCCCGATGAGTTGCGAGGCCGCCACAGACTCGCCGGCCTACAAGCCGTGGTGCTGGAGGACCTTCTGGGGACCTCGCAATGACGCCCCAACGACGCTGCCAGGGCGCTTAGCGAGAGTTTGGCCCGTCACAATTGGGGTCGCACTTGTTGGAGCCTGCTGCCCAATGACAGCCCGTAGCTGGCTCCCAAGTACGCTATCGTTCCAGCGCCTTCGGCCTCGGGCGTGTACATTTCAGCACGGCCGCTGGAACCCCTCACTGGGCTGTTAGTGGGCTAAAAGCGGCAAGCAGCTGGGCATGCAGAACCTTGCGACGGATCCCAGCGATGGAAGCCTGGACAGCACCTCTCTGTTGGCCTCCTCGGCCTTCATTCGCCTGGATCCGGCATCACCATCTCTGGCTGTCTAGCATGCTCGCCAACCCGCTAATCCTCTGCGCCGCTGGCTGGGCTAGGTAGTGGTACGAATAACACCGATTACCTACCTAGACCAAGACCGCCTAATCCAGCACCACCTCATCAGCGGCCGTCCAACTCTGGTCTGTCATCTCATGCTGGAGAGCCAGTGGTCAGCGACCACACCCGACATCCCCGACTTCAACCTCCACAGTCCCTAGAGAGCATCTCCTCCACCCTCTGACCTCTACTCACCACTTTCGCCGGAGCGGTTTAGTACCCCCTCTGGACACACTGTCCGACTCCTCCCAGTAGCTCCAGCCCTAAATTCGATATCATCGCTAACATGGCCCCTCTGCTCCTGGCCGATGTCTATCCAAGAGTGACATGTGCCTGTTCTCACGAACCTACCCGGCATCGATTCACATCAGCCTTCGTCCACATGGACAGCTCGGACAGCTCCGCTACGCACCTTAGCTTCTGATGCAATTGAATCCCGGAACATTCACTTTCATCTCGCGAATATTACAAGACGTACGCAGGCTGAATACCAAATTCTTGTGTTGCGCGCTGGGGTTCTCCAAGTTGTCAATTTACACGGCTTAATCAGACTGGCCGTGCGACGTCTTAGGTTGGCTGCTGGTCAGTCTTCTGCAATCGTTACCCTACTCAAAGTCATAGTCAGGGAGTCGTCGGCTATCCCACCTACCTTAGGTAGGACACTGTTCAAGTTCGTCAATTTATGAGCAGTTGCCACGACCCGCCAATGACTGTTGCACCTACGCGATGCTTCATGGACTGGGCATGACCCAACTCGGCGCTATGGTTGCTCTGTATTACTCGACACATCGGATTGTACCCATCGGTTGCATTTCACCGAAAGCGTATAGAGCAAGCATGGCGAGTTTGTTTGCGTTTGAGAACGGATGCCATGCCGTTGCCAACAGCACGACATGCCTCCAAGTCGGAGGTGCTTGTACGCCGACGTCGCGAAGAACGAGACGCCCGGGCGCCACTCGAGCGACGGGTCGCTCACTGACCCCAAAAAGCGACAAGAAATGGATTCATTTTATCTGCCTCCTCTCATATCGCCCTCCAATGCCTTCACGCTCGCTCCAACCAGCTGCTAGCCGACATCTCGAATTGCCCTTCAAGACGCATGTTCAGGCGAACGTCTCGGCGAATAACAACTCCGCACCTGCTCCAGGTTGCTTGGCCCCTCCTTCCAGGTCGTCTGCCCAATGGCTGCGATGATGTTCCCACTAACCATAGTAACCAACCGTTTCAGGACGGACCCTTGCCCGGTGCGCATGGCGGGATCGTCAAAGGTACCTCGGGCTCCATGACATCACCGCCATAATTCATGTACCCGAATCCGACGCCAGTTAAGCATGCCAGCTAAGGTTGGGTATGGTAAAGGCTTAAAACAGGTACCTACCTATCACAGCCGGCGACCCCTCGGCCCTGAAACAACCTCAGGTACCTACCTTAGGAATGGTGAATTGGCGGGGTTCCTCGGATCGCCAGCTGCACCACCACGGCTTTCAGTGAATTTGCCGCGGTGCTTGCCAGAGAGGAGTCAGTGGAGTGCCCAGTGACATCACTTGGGCGGATGGGCCAGCTGTTCAATCCCACCTGCGTGCAGAGAAAGCTGGGGTCTGAATCACATTCAACGCTGCCCCTCCCTGAAGAACCCCTCTTGGCTCCCTCCTTGCGCAGTCTTCTCTGCCGTTCGTATCTGTTCCCGTTCCTCTCCGTTCACCATCAGCATCATCGCCATCATCGGACGTTCTGGAAAGCGCACCCGACATCTGCTCCTGCCGCAGTCACTACCGGACCGATTGCTGCATCTACAAAGACAACAACCTGCTCTGAAGCTTGGAGCGACCACCATGCTCGACTTCAGGAATCCCGGCCTCTTCTTGGGGCTGATTGTCCTCATCGCCTTGGCCAGCCCGGCTGCTGCCTTTGGCGCTGGAAATATCGCCTCCATCTCCAAGGTTGAAGGCCAGAACTGTACGTCTCTCTCCATCTCGGAACGTTGCTCGTGGCACTAACTCAAAGCTCCCCAAGGGCGACACGGCGACATCGAGGATGCTCTTCTTACCCTGGCCATGGCCCGCGCCATGAAGGGCAAGAAGTTCAGCAAGATCATGGTCTCTCGAGTCTACTTTGGCAACTGGCTGCGCGACTACTCCCAGGCCATCGACGTTGGCACCGTCAAGTCCGTTTCCGCCGAAGCCATCCGCCTCCTCCTCTGCGTCCTCGGCTTCTTGACCTTTGGATACGGCTCCGGCGAGTTCGAGATCACGGCCGAACGTCTCGGGACCTACCGCCCAGAGGACCACATCGACAACCCCAAGAACTACGCCGACAATAAGGATGCTCGGCAGTACGACCAACGTCTGCGTGGCCCTGTTGACGAGAGGACGGAGCTGTCCATTGATCGCGGGACGGGCATGAAGAACTACATTGCCAACGAACGCGCCGGAATCATGACCTCCGCTGAGCACTTGAGGAAGCTGTTTGGCCGCTGCATCGAGCTCGGTCGCCGATACAAGGACCGAAGCGACAAGGAGGACATGTATGAGGCACTCCGGCTGATGGGCACTGGGCTCCATTGTCTCGAAGGTTCGTGACTGTCCCCTGACTCTCTGCTGGGGCGTTTGCACATGATGTTTGCGTCTCGACCATACTAACCGTTGTTTGCTAGACTTCTTCGCTCACAGCAACTACACTGAGCTCGCCCTGATCGAGCTGGGCGAGCGTGATGTGTTCCCCCACTGTGGGCAAGACACACGCATACAGCTCGAGGGTGCCCGCGACCCCGTTTACCCTCTCGTCACCGGCACTTTCGGTGGTGTTGATTTTCTTCACTCCGTGGTTGGCGAAGGTCGGTAGCACACTTTTGACGTGCGATTAGAGACCAGAGAGCTAACCACCCTCTCAGTGTCCGACAAGTTGACCCAGAATGAGATCGATGAGCTTGAGGGCACTTTGAAAGAGAGCCAGAATTCAGACACCAGCATACTCCGCGACCTCCTCGACAAGATTCCAGACGGGCTCTTTGGAGATAAGAATCAGGGCGCTAGGATCGACGAGATTCAGTCCAACGCGTCGGCCGCCCAGATGCAGAACACGTCCGTCTCACCGAGAGACCCGGAGGAGTTCACCATCTATGTTCGCAACATGTACCAGCAGGTCATGCCTGTCATTCAGTTCCACGACGACATTATGAAGACCATCACTAGCGCCGTTGAGAAGATTCCAGTGCTGCCTAAGATCATCGAGCAGCTGGAGGAGCAGCTCTCCAAGTTCGTCTTCTCGATTATTGCTCCTTTCGTTGTCCCCCTCATCCACCAGATTCGAAACGAGCTCCGAACGGGATCCGATGAGATTGTTCACAGCAGCGAGCAGGAGCAGCACATTGTCTTTGACGACGACCGTTGCACCGACCCTACTCACTCCATGTTGTCCAAGGACCACTTCTCGAATGCAAGTCTTGTTTACTTTGTTGGGCGTCGAGGAAATTCTTGACCCTACATGGCATACTAATTGAGGCCCCAGATTTTGAACGAAATCGCCGGTCAGACGGCTGCCAAGATGCTGCATTGGGTCGTCCCCCAGCTGATGAATGCCATCGATGACGACGGCACCGATGTTAACCGGCTCCTGGACCGCATCATCCACGGCGTCATGCACCACCCGGCTCAGCGAGAAATGGGAAGTGACGGTGTTGGTGAGGCTCGTCAACTCATCTATGAAGCCGTTCAGGAGTGGTGGAATGACATGGGCGACGACCAGAGGGAAGATTACCGCCGAAAGCTGTCCCGCGATGGAGTCCAGAGGGGCGAAAACCACAAGGAAGGCGTCTATGACACTGGTCACGGTCACGGATGCTCGGGTAAGCTGAAGATGCGCAAGCTTTACGGCGAACCAGAGACTCTCGAGACAAAGATTGCTGGGGCTGCTGCCAATGCCATCTTCCAAGGTGCTACTGGTGCCATTTCTGGCCTCGTGGAGCAGAACACGGGCTTTAAGCTGCCTTCGACGCAGGGCTCGCAGCAGGAGGAGCGACACGAGGAAGGCGGCTTGGGTGGCTTCCTCAGCGCCGCTGGCTCTATCCTGGGCGGCGCCTTTGGCAATGACAACACAGAGAAGCATAGCAGCCAGCGCCGAGAGGACGATGGTTCCTATACTCAGACGCAGACGGAATACGGCCATCACGGAAACCGATATGGCCAGGCCGAGTACACTGAGACTCAGCGTCCCGACGGCACCAACGAGGCGCAATACAGCCGGTATGAACAGCAGGAATCGCACGGTGGACGACAGACAACTGGCTACGGCTTCGAGGAGAGAAAGGAAACGCGGCCAACGTACGGCGGCGGCTACGAGCAGCGAACCGAACGTCACGAGTATAGGGGCTCCAACGAGGACAGCTACAGTGGTCGCCAAGAGAGCGGCCGTGGAAGCAGCGGTCGACATGAGGGCCGCAGTGGCTACGGCGACGAATACGGACGTCGCGAGGAGAGCAGCGGCTACGGCAGTCATCATGGACGCCGCGACGATGACAGCTATGGGCGCCGCAACGAAGGTGGCTACGAAAGTCGCGAGGAGAGTGGTTACGGAGGGGATGAAGGCCGCGAGGAGGGCGGCTACGGACGCCGCGAGGAGAGGCGCGGGTATTCCGCCGAGTACGAGGAGGGAGGCGAGGACGAGAACAGACAACAAGAGTACGGCCGCCGTCAGCAAGGCCACCACGGCGGTGGCTACGGATACTAGGTGCATTCCGCTGGCCAGATGTCAGATTGCTCTATACCAGCTGACGAGCGGCAAGAATCTCCAGATGTAGAAGAGTCATGAACGAGGACACGGCGGGAGGACGTGAGAGAAAGCAGAGGCTTGGTAGGCTAGAGCCTTGTGAGCATGACGTCTGCCCGAGTGCCACCATCTCGCGACGTGAAGCGCGTGACACTGCGCACACCAGACGACTCGCGATCTCGATGTCGCGAGGTGATCTACTAGCTAACGCTGCTCCAACGCGCGCCGGCGGGTGAGGGTGGTGGAGCATGTGCCGGGGCTTACTTGTGAAATGAGACGCGGAGAAGACTCGGTAAGTCGGCGAGGGGTGGGAGAGGCACCCTATAGCCGCTGCGCTGTTGCCGCTGCGCCGATGAGATAGCAGGGCTGGTACCATTACCTAGGTAAGGTAGCTGTCGATTTGATCACTGTGATTGAATCATTCCACGAAGCACCAGCATTTGCCTATGTGCATGCGCGATGCATACTTCGTACACATGCCCGAGAGCAGCGCAGTGCATGTAGAAGCTCGCCGTCAAGTGGGCCTCCCTCGCCGGGGCAAACGGCTGTGCCCCAGGTCAGAGTTCAATAGTAACGTAGCGTCGAGGACTGCATCGAGTGCCAGGTGCCCTTGTCTGAACCCAGGTTCCGGACGTCGCTCATTTGAAACCAAACTCTCCTCGTATGCACTGCTGAGAACCGTCGGCCGGATGTCATCATCCCGAGAGACGCGTCGTCGCCGTACGCGACCTTGTTGGTGCGTCCTTCTGCGGTCAACGTCAAGGCCCTGGAGAGATGGCATGATGGATCGGCAAGCTGCGTCCCATCTCTTGCACCAACTTCTCAACATCGAGGATTCGGCAGATCTGAAAGACGCCTGATTCTGCGTTGTGAAATTGTCATCAATGGTTCGATCCGCAACCCTCCCTCTGCAGGATGCGCCACCGTTCCACTTGGAGCCATGATCAACGGGAGGCGCCAGCGCTGGGAGGCACCCCGTCCGGGCTTGAGTGCCTGGCAAGATGGATTGCCGCGAGACAAGCTTTCTTGCCGATGGGGGCTGGCTTGCCAGAGCCTTCCGATTCGACCAGGACGGAGCCCAGTCAGAAGATTCCCTGCGGTTCCGCCGACAGAGGATCAGGTGCAGCGCCGCTGAGCGAACGCATCCATGCTCCATTGCCATGGCGGTCGAAGACGGAGAAACATGGCCCGGTAGTGGTGATGCCTGCTGCAAGAGAGGGGGATCCGAGGTCTCAGTCAGGCCAGGACGTGCTCGATGTGGCTGCCGTGACAGGTGCAGGCGAACCTGGATGGAGAGGGCGCGGGACTACGAGGACTTCGTGGCGAGTGCTGCGAGAACGAGCAGAGTCGGGCAATCCTTCATGATGTTGGCCGCGGATACGAGTACCAGGAAACCCCCCCGCGCACGGGCGCCAACCAACCCACCAATACCTGAGGGCCCTGAGGTGCCGCAATTTTAGCTGCAGCAGCCACCGCAGCCCGACGGCTGTCTTGTTGTTGTGTCGAGGTTCGGGTTCGGGTTCCCTCCCTGCTCCGTGCTGTGGGCGATGCCGCGCCTGTGCTTTCTTCCATGCGTCCGTCGCCTTCCATTCTTCTTCGTTGCCGACGCCGTGCCCAATTGCGGTGCAGGATTCTGTCGGATTGCCGGGCCTGTGTGCGGGCGTGACGGAGAACTGATACGGCGCGGAGGAGGTAGGCAAGGTACCTAGATAAACAAGCTTCCGTACTCCAGCTGCCCTGCAGACTGCAGCCGACCTAAGAATAGCGTGCCGTTCCGGGGGTGGCTGAACCGCTTCTCTTGCTCCCGTTGTTCTCTGCGCATGACGGCGCCGCCTCTCGCCGTTTGACTCGGCGTGCCGTCCGTGACTCCGCGACTAACAGCGTGCAGCGCACGACTCTGCGGCTCGTTGGCTGCACAGGTACTTGTAGGTAGGCACCTGCGGCGGCGCTGCGCTGTTGGAGACATTGCGGCGCCTGTGCATGCAGGCCTCCTGCCCTTGGCTTCTCCCCCGTGTTGGTCGCTTCGCGCGCATAGGGTACCTAGCCAGAGCGCCTCGTTTAGCCATGGAGCCGTCTCTCTAGACTCTGAGTCTCTGGGGAGTATTCGTACCCGCGCATACCTTGTCCCAACATCATCACGCCTTACACAGCAGAGGCTCCCGTTGCGTCTCGTCTCGTCGCCCACGAGTGCTCCTTCAGCCATTCCGCGACAGCCTGGCTCCGCCTCCTGCCCCGCCAAGCGCGCGCCGCCAATCAAGCCTCCAACGCCGCCTGGTACCCAGGTACAGCAGCCAATTCTGCTGCGCCAGTGCCTCGCTGCGTCGCCTCCCTCTCATCTCTGCCTCACCACCACCACCAACCACCACCGTCGTCACCTTGCTGCACCCACGCCGCCCTCTTCGCCGTCGCGCCTCGACTGCCTGCAATGCCATGCCCTTTTCCCCCATGACGGAATGACTTAGGAGAATGTGTAAGTCGCGCCGCTTCCGTTTCCCCTGGCTTCCACCAGGCGCCATCCCCAGCGCCGGCTCGGGGGCCAATAATGGGCCACGACCCCGGCCTTGGCAACAAGTAAACTGACACCTCGCAGCGCTCACCGAGATTCGAAATGGCTTGTATGTCTCCCTGTGCTCGAGCCGCTCTGTGCTGTCCCCGCCTCGTCGCATGTCGACTCTCTGTTGCTGCTGCTGCTGCTGTCTTGGTCGTCTCGCCGCACCGTCGTCTGCCCCCATTGTCTCGGAGATGCCGACCACGACGGCGCTGCGCAGCAATCATCACCTCGTTCGCCACTGACTTGTCGCCAGACTTCTATTCAGCAACCCAGTATGGGCTGGCGCACACACGGTTCCCTCGACGCTTGTCAGGAACATCACCAACTTGTCGGTACGTCCAGCTGAACCGGCCCTCGGAGCCGTGCCTTCGGCTGTCGTGCCAGCAAGATGACCGCTGACGGCTTCTCCGCCAACAGAGCCAGATAGGATACGAGGCGCGCATATCCACCAACCTCACGACATTAACCACCAATAGCATCGAAAAGCTCGACGGAAAGTTCGGCGGCCTGCTGTTCATACCCCAAGTCACGGCCGTTCCGTCATGCGACGCCCAACAATACGACTTCATCCCCCGCAATGTCACCCGCCGTCAGCAGCTCCCCCCCGGCAACTTCAACGTTATCGCCATCGCCCCTTGGTTCAGCATCGAATGCACCTTGGCCTACCTCCGCTCCGCTGGCCAGGGCAGCATCCGCGGCTTCATCTTCTACAAACCCAACAACTCGACCAACAAGCCTCAGGAAGTCGACTCGCCGGTATGGAATCTCGAAGATGGCGGTGCCTGGAGGAAGAACAACCGCTTCCCCATATTCGCCGTGCCGGGCCTCGAGGGCCACCGACTAGTGACGCAGCTCAGTCTTTACTCCGGCACCGTCAATCAAGTCCCTCACGGGGAGGAAATTAGTCAACTCTACGGCCCGAACCCGAACGACTATGTGCGAATTTGGACCGACCTGACCATGTCAAACCCGACCAACATCCCTGCCGTCTGGTCCTTTGTCTTGATTGTCATTGGGGCTCTACTACTCATCATCAGCGCCGTTTCGCTCACCATGCACTTTGTGCAGAGGCGCAACCGAAAGACGCTGAAACGCCGAGTCCAGTCCGGCGAAGTCGATCTCGAGGCTATGGGCATCAAACGATTGACTGTGCCGGCGTCGCATGTCAAGGCATTCCCTCTCTTTACCTACAACGCGGAGCCAGACCAGGTCAAGGCTCCGCCAAGCCCAAGCTCCCCCGGAGACAACCAGTCCCCGCACGCGACGAAGTCGTCACGAAAGAGTCGCCGATCGGAACAACGGAGCGCCTCGTCGGACACATTGACTCCTGGTACCGCCCATAGCGTCCGGAGCATACGGAGCAAGAGACGCAGCATCACGGGCACGGGCGGTTCGACAGCGACGAATTACCAGCCCAAGTGCCACATCTGCCTCGCGAGCTTCGAACACAAGTCATCCATTATTCGGGAACTGTCGTGTGGCCACATTTTCCACCCGGCATGCATCGACGAGTTCCTGACGCAAAACAGCTCCCTCTGTCCAATGTGCAAGCACTGTATGCTGCCGCGAGGATACAGCCCCAGGATCACCAACGGCATGGTCCGCCGCGAACGGGCGGTGCGGCGGTTAAGAGAAAGGGTTGACGTGGAAGATGCGTCACTTGATTCTGGACTCAAGGAGTGGAGCAAACGACTGTTCAGCTCCTCTGGCCACGCGACGACCAGGACCCCATCCGACGTGGCTATGGCACCGTTACCACCCTCACGGGCCGCCCCCGAATCTCATGTAGGTACAGACTCGACATTAGCTGAAGGAACCAAGGCTCCCACAGCCGCCCCCGAGGGCACCGCCGATTGCGCAGGACAAGACGCAACTCCGGCCACCGCTTCGGCGGTGATGGGGAGATTCCGAAAGGCTATGCCTCGGGCGCTGAGGCTGTTGCCAACGCACCAAGAAGTAGATGAACCCAAAGAACAGATTCCTGTCGAGGGGTCGAGCCCCTCTTCATTTGCTCGGGAACGAATGCGAGAGATTGCAGCGAAGAATGCGCCATTTGACGATCCGGACTACCAGCGTCCTAAATGTGAGTCCCCTACGTTTACGTACCACAGCTTCCGTTGGAATATTCTGACGCATGCCATCTAGGGCGGCGAGCATTATCGAAGGCATTCCCCGGGTTCACATGACGGGTCTCTCGATGGCGCGGCGATTCTTTGGTACCAACGTTTCGTCCATCAACACGAGGCATGGCATTGGCGTTCTTGGTTCAGTCGGCAGATGGCTCCTGTGGCACGGGGCTGGTAAAATGGGGAGTGCATACCACGGGATAATTGGAAACGGCTTTTTACGAATGGGAATGATTTATGATGCGGCGGGCGTGTACGCTGTAGTCCTTGGCCTTGGGCGCGGGCTGTTGCTGGGTTCCGCTCGGCCAACATGACTTTGGCTGGCTGGGTGGTGCCGCAATGCGTCGACGTCGGGTGAAGGCGACGTGCTGCTCACCACCTTTGCGGTGGTTTCTCGACTTGAAGCGCCAGCCACTGGCCTACGGAGTTCCTGGAAGGCACTGGGCGTCATGTGTGTGACTATATGTACGGGATGAGTTGGCATGAGCACAGGTGACTGCTTGCGACTGAGCACTGGGATGATTATTTGGGGGTCTCGGTCCCCTTTGTGCTCGACGGGGAATATATCCTGCATTGCCAATGCCATGTTCGCTCGCAATGAATGAGGTGCTTCGATTGGCGTGTACGAATACCACATGCTGCCATCTGTATTGCGAAGAGGTATCGTTGCCTTGCGTTTAGCTACATATCAGCCCAGTCGTTGGTGTCCAACATGACGCCGCGAATCCAAACAACAACACCGCCTTGTAACATGCATTTGCATCCAACGCCAAACCCAAGAAGCAAACAGCAAGCAAGCTGTGAGGTACGAAGTAGAGTGTCACCGTCGGCGGCCGTCAATTAGCCGGTCCTCGTCGCTCCGCAGGCCGCCCCGTGCCACGGCATCCCGCACGCGCTCGTCCTCGGCGGCGCGGATGCGCGCGCGCGCGCCCTGCAGGCGCTCGACGCCGCG
>PKSG01000006.1:0-21723 GCA_002916505.1 Tolypocladium paradoxum | reverse complement strand
TCACCGGAGACGCCGGCCGCGGCGACGGCGACGGCGACGGCGACGGCGACGGCGGACGGCTCCTGGCGAGCTCGTTCTGGCCCGCCAGCATGGTCGCGCGCTTCTCCCACTGCGACTCGGCGCCGTCCTTGTCCTGCGGGTCGGCGGGCACCACGATCTCGGGCAGGTTCTGCGGCACCTTGTCCGACGCCTCGGGCCGCCGGCTGAGGTGCAGGCGCTGCGACAGGCGCCGCTTGGTGGCCGTCTGCGGCGGCGACGACAGGTGGCTCGCCTGCGAGGACACGGAGGCGCTGCGCGAGCTGCGCGGCCGGAAGACGTCGAGGCTGCGTCTTGCTGTCGATGGCGGCGTCGCAGACAGCAGCTGGTCGTCGCCGCCCGGCGGCTGTATCACCTCCTGCGACACCGTGTCGGATCGTATAAACGTAAACTCGGGCCCGCTGTTGAGCCTGCGCACCGTCTCCTCCTGCGCCGGGCCCATGGCCAGCTCGTCCTTTTTCCTGAGCAGTTCTCGAAGGCCCATTGTCGATGCAAGTAGAGTATTCGTCGACGCCACGTCGTTCGTCTTATGCCCCCGTCAGTCCCAACCGCGTATATATGTCCCAGAGGCAAAGGAAGCCACTGTACTGTATAGCCCGCCACCTCGGAAGGCTTGGAAGGCTCCTTTTCGGCGTGTTGCGACGCCCGTCAGCCTGTAAAATGAGGTTGCAACTGGCGCAGTCACCACGGGGCTGAGTCGAGGCGGCTGTGCATCCGACGCAACGCGTCCATACCCTTCTTCGCAGCTGCCCTGGCCTTGTGTGTGCGAGGCCGTCCTTTGCCAGACGCCCTGGAGGGGACGGATGTCGGAGGAGGAGGATGTTGGTGGTGCAAACAGGGCCAGGACCAACGCCGATTGAGCCGACGGGAGCCAATGACGCCAGCAGGTGTCGCAATCTCAGGTTCCTGACCTGCGCCGTCGCAGCGCCGCGCCACGCCTGGCCTGGCCTGGCCTTGCCGTTGAGGACCAAAATAGCAGTTTAGAGGCAGTTCAGACGGGTGTCGCAGTGAAGGACGGCCAGTACCGTGGACGGATTGACGCCCACCTCGGCTCCCGTCTCGAGGCAACAATAGAGGCAATGCGACACACAAACACACATTACTCGCCGCGTTGTCACAAGTCGGAGCAGCTTCAGCCAACATATTCTTTATTCTCTATCGTGCTGCCATACCACAGGGGTACGTATTCTTCGCATCTCTTCTTCATCTTCACTTCACTGCTCTCGCTCTCTTCGATCACTCACGCCTCGGCAAGCATGTTTGGGCTATTAAATAGCCCACGCCTAATTCCAGACAGGGCCGCGCTCTGTTCTCCCACGTTGGGAACCAGAGTCAACGCCAGACGCCTGAAGCTGCGTAAGCAGACCAAGAACCTTCCTCCGCCAGTATCCTGTGCCTGTTCCGATCCAGAACAGTGGGTGTAGCCGCAAAGCAGTAAACACAACTATACGCGTATGAAATCCATGTCTTTCTCAAAGTCCGAGTCGTCCGAGTCGGCGTCGATAAACTCGGCCACCTCGTCAGAGTCAACGTCGTCCGAATCGGCGGGCTCATCGTCGCTCGACACGTCTTCCATTTCCTCGTCTGCTCTGGCATTCGTTCGAAGGACGCTTGCCCTCTCCCGGTGCAGCAGCTTACATCCCTTGTTCTTGCAGCCACCCGTGTTGCTGAAGTCGGGACATTCGAAAACATGTCGCTCGGTGCACGCCGCTCCCTTGTCACAGTAGCCACGGAAGCCAAACGCCTCGCAAACGGGAGCACCTGGGACTGCCTTGGAGTGAGTATAGCGGCAGTCAGCGTTGGCGCAGCGGCCTTTGGCAAAATGCACACAGTTCGGGACGCGTTCGGCAGCAAGTTCATGGGAGAGGTCGCACGACTCGCCGCGGGCGCATTTCCCGTCCTTCAGGAAGTCTTTGCACACGGCCACCTTGGTCGGGTCGTGCTGGTATCGGCACGACGGGCCCTTGGGGCAGGAACCTGTAATCACTCGTCAGCCGTGCCTGATGCGTCTTACTGAAACGTCTGCGGAAGTCGAGAGCTTGTCCAACCCAAGCCTCGAATCAAGTATTTACCAGTCGTTGAGAAGATCTTGCATGGCTCGTCCTTCTTGACCACGCCAGATCGACTACCGCGTGTCAGTGAGTTGCCCACCCAGTGTGGGGGAACATACCGATGGTCTTGCACGATGCGGTTCGCGACGAGGTTGCCCGTCTTCGTTCGGTGAAATGTGACGCCTGCAACTGTGGCCATCTTTGGTGTCGCTGGGGCGGACTGGACGTCACCTGAAGGGCCGTCAGCTTCGGCGGAATTCGGGTCGAGGAGGACATGCTTGGTTGGAGTGGCCAGCTTACCCGTGACTTTTGCAAGCTTCTTTCCGCCATCCATAACGCGGAACCGTATGCCTTCAAGCATGATCTCATTCCCGTTTGCACGAGGCTCGGGGTTAGCTGCTACATCGGAGGCCGGAGCCTGGTGTCGTAGGAAGTCGCTGAATCGCGATTTCTCTCTGAATCTCTGATGCCGGAGCTTCCGTTGCCGAGTCTCTTCTATGGCCTTGGACCGATTCTGAGCTTCCTTTTCGTAGACGTTGGCGTTGATTAGCTGGCGATGGCGGTCGTTTCTGGAGACCCAGTTGGTGTTGTCGGATGGGGTGGCATCATTAGAGGAATCTGCGTCAGAGGCTGTCCTCGAATTGTTGAGATGAAGAGTTCGGTGACGGTGACCGACAGGTGCCCGTCCGCCTCTGTACCCAGCGCGTGGATACGGGCCGCCCGTGTGCCGATAGGTGTTGCCTTTGGCGGAGTCAACAACACCGCGATATCCAGGCTTCGCGACAAACGTACGTCGATAAGGTGCCGAGTGCGTATTTGGCGCGGGCCCTGCCTGCTGGCTCTTGTGCCGGTTTATTTGCCCTAGAGATGTCAGTGGCGACAGCTGGTAGAAGAGGGGACGGAAAGGTCATACCAGCAAGCTGTCCGATGCGAGCCAGGAGCGCCTTGTCTTCGTCCGACATTTTGTGCCTTGGCAAGCTTCACTGGTAGCGAGGAGTAGACGATCGGTGCGGATTTCGTGCGGCGTGCTGCTTGGTGTGATGTGATGGGATGTGTCGGAGAGATGGAGAGCGTGCTCCAGGCGCGCGCTTGGGACGTTGACGAAGCACAGAGAAACACGTGTTAGTCAGCAGCCGGCAGAAAGCCCCAGAATAGGCCCTCCAACCCTCCAATACTCTCCGTAGTCCATACCACGAGGCTGGAAGCTGCTGCGATTCTGATTCCCTGCCTCGTCCATTCAAGCTCACACCACGCTCTTCCGACGAGCCTTCACGTCTCTCTCTGCACACTCTCCTTTGCACACTCTCCAAGAACACAGTCGTCTCCGCTCAACATCAGCCTCCTTACCATCCGACCCTTTGCCTGCGACTCGCAACGCTACACCGACGCCCCCGTCGTCGAGCCAGTGGCTGGCCAGAGATTCAAAATCATGGCTGCGTGGGACCTGCTCGACGAGAAGAGCGAGTCTGACCTTCACAAGACGCGCCTCCTCAATGTCGAGGAGAAGCCGTTCAAGCGCATCACGAAGCGCCTCGGGTCGATATCCTCTGCAGTGTCCAATGCGTCTGGAACCCAAGACGGTCGAAATGGCACACAACCTCCCACCCTCGTCAACGCCAGCAGCGATTCTCTGCAAGAAGACCTGACGCTCGACTTCGCCGCCTTCGACAGCAGCATCGCGCGGTTTCAGTTTCTCCACGACGCGAACCAACGTGAGCGCGACCGGTACACGGCCGATCAGCAGCGGATTCTCGCCGAATGCCAGGCTGTCCGAGCAAACAACGCCGCGCTCCGGGAGCAGCTAGAAGCTGCACGCGCGACGCTGGCGCAGCGAAAGAAGTTTGATGAGCTGGCGGACAAGATCACATCGAACCGGCTGTTGCGGCCGCGCGAAGACCAAGTCGTCAACCTGGCGAAGCTTGAAGAGGAGTGCAAGGAGCTGGAGCGCGAGAGCGAGACGTACAGCGAGACGTGGAAGGAGCGGCGAGACCAGTTCAACAGGATCATGGAAGAAGGCATGATGCTGCGGCGACTGATTCGAGACGAAAAAGAAGAGGTCGATAGACGAGAGGGTATGAATGAAGGAGGCGAGGATGACGCAGATGGCGACAAGGAGGGCCAAACACCTAGGAACGCGCCGAGCGACCATGCGACTCCGCGCGTAGACGGCGACAGCCAGCCCAAGGTCACCGAGAGCGAAAGCGAGACGCCCCGACCGGCCTCCTCCAGCGGCGCAGGAACACCATCGCTTGGCACACCGGCTCCAGACAGGCCCAAGGCCAAGTCTTCCTTGTCCAGAGATGCGACGCGGCGTCTCGAAGCGCAAGATGCCCCCACACCATCAGACCAGGCTGCGGATGACGGGCCTCGGGATGACGTGGACATGGAGGATGGCGAGCAGCCCGAAAGAGAGGCCGAGGAGGGAGACGAGGGAGCGGAGGGAGAGGAGGGCGAGGAGGGCGAGGATAGGGAGAACGGAGAAGACGGTGGTGCCAATGGCCGGCCGGCGGGCACCGAGGACAACATGGAGGTGGATGACTAGAGATGAAGAAACACGATTCGGCCGTCGCTCGGGGATCGGACGGCCTGTGCATTTTAAGATACCACGACATGGGAGCAAATCACCAGATGTGATGTAACAATTATGATTCATTATTCGCAAGTGGTATCCCTTTCAACTTCCCGAACACTTCCTCCGTTCATTGTATCCGGTTGTAAACCCCTCCAGGATTGACTCTCCCTACCTAGGCAGCCTTCGCCTGTGCCAGAACCGCCGTTGCCTGCTCCAAGTCGCCGGCATGCGCACCAGACCCCTCGCTCGCCGCAACCTGGTCCTCCAGCTTCGCAACGGCCGCGGCGATGCGCGTCTTTAGCGGCCCGAAGACGGCCTTGGTCTGCTCGACGGCGGTTTGCTGCCAACAAGAGTCAGCAGCAGCATTTGGGGGAGGCATCCGCAGCGCGGTGCTCAGTGTGCGGCAACTCGCCTGCTGCTTCACCATAAACTCGGCGTTGCCGTCTTCGTCGCCCTGCCCGGCCTTGAGCTGCTCCTCGAGGGCCTTGACCTGCGCCTCCTGGTCCGCGAGCTCCTTGTGGTACGAGGCTTCTTCCTTGAGCAGCCGCTGGACGGAGCCCGAGGCGATGGCGAGGGGCGACGGCGAAGGCATGGTGACCGGGTTTCGGTGGCTTCGGCTCGTGGTTGAGGGATATCCGTAGTTGAGGGATATAAAGACGCTGACGGTCGCTTCTGGGGAGCAGCGAAGATCTAGGCTCCAGCGATGGCTCTGTAGACGAGAGTGAAGGGGTGTTTTGGTCGCGTCGTGGGTGCCTGGTCCAGGGGAGATGGCTCCTGACGTGACGTGGGGTTCTAATACCGACGTAGTATCTTTGGCGGGGCAATGCCGCTCCCGCATTGTGTCTTGCCGCGACCTGGACCACTGCGTTCCATGACTTGAGAGTCCACGCTTCGTTCGTTCGCCAGGTCCACAGGCAATGAGACCGAGGCCAAAGGCAATTGCAGCACCTGGCGAGATCGGTTCAACGGCACTGGACACTTTCTCATTCGGGTAAACTAATTACAAACACAGCCTTACCCAAACACCATCCCCCTTGTACCGGTCGAGGGAACCCAGGTTCCTCGACGGCCTTCATCAACCCCCCTCAGGTGGTCCCCTTTTTGGCCTCTGATCAGTATACCCTCGCGATCCATGGTATCTCCCACCAAACGCCTACAACGCCTCTGAAGTGGGCCAACAAGCCAATGCTCAACAATGCACGCACCCAGTAATTGTACACGAGCCGACATGACATCCGCGCCAACCGTCAAAACACGTTACCATGTAAAACGTCCCAACGGTCAAGCAGGCACATCAAGCCTCGACGGCAACAGCGTGCGCGCTGACAGCCGCGGGCTCAGGCTCGTTCTGGTTCGAAATCTCCCCGCCAGCCTCACGCTCGGCCCAGTCTCCCCAGAGGCCGCGCTTGCCTCGTACTCGGATGGGGTCTCCCAGCCCAGGGCCTTGCTCAACCTTGATGGCATCCTTGGTGGCCAGGACAAGACATTCAAAGAACATCTTTGTGGCTTCGGCTTTCGTTGTTCGCTGTTCAGGGAGCAGATTCTGGAAGACCACCGACGTCTTCTTCCGCTTGTCGGCGTTGGTGGCAGCTTCGGCGCCAAACAGGTCGCGCAGGATGTGGACGGCATGCTTAGTGCCGATAGACACAGGCCCGCTGTCGGCAGGATGCACCAGGGGAGCCGTGGTCTCGTCAAATTCAGGCATGGGACTGCCAAGGTCTCTATCCCGATGCTCGTCGTTGTCGGCGGGGATTTCCAGGATCGTGCCGTCTGCCGCCGTACTCTGGTTGCCCAGCCCATGGCCGTCGAAACCGAAATCAGTCTCGTCTCCAAGCTCGAGGCGTGGCGACTTGACGGCGCCCTGGTCACTGTCGACGTCGGCAATGCCGCTGTCGCGCTTCCGCTTGAGCTCATTCATTCCGCGAATCGAGTCCAGAGACAGCATGCCGCGCAGCTCCGGAGCCCATGCTGAGCTCCGGCCTTCCATCATGATCGACGACACAAACCCGCCATTCTTTTGCATATCCATCAGAGCTAGCAGGAAAGGGTCGCGAGGGAGGAACGCTGCTGGCTTGATGATGTTGTGTCTGTCGGCTTGCTGCTGCTTGATGTGGCTGCTCGACAGTGCAATCTCGCTGTCGGGCATCATGATCTTCTGCTTCTTGGCGCGTTGCGCCGGTCGTCGGAAAAGCGTGTGCTCAGCGTCCTCCTGGGGCTCGTACAAGTCGGTGTGGTTGTGGTGGGAATACTCGGCCTCGACTTCTCGGGCAAATGCCTCGTCAATGTCGGACAGCGGGGACTCGGATATTCTTCCGCGGTTGATGTCGGCGGCTCCGGTCATGTCCGGCATGGCAGACTGGTCGCCTGCGTTGAAGCCAAAATCGTCGGCGCCCATTGGAATGTCCCCCTCTCCGTCCACGATTCGGACACCGTCGTCACCAAAGTCGAGAGCGAGGGATTCGTCTCTGCCGCCGCCATCCTTGTGGCGCGGCATAATGTCGTGCTCGCTAAACACGTCGTCTTCTACATCCCGCGGAGCAGGGGCGTCTCGGCCCATTTCGATGCTCTGGCTCGGGCCGCCGTCCATGTCGATACCAAAATCGAGCTCAAGCTCAAGGTCGTCCATTGGGGCGAGGTCATCTTCGTCCAGGGTGTTGGCACCCTGAAGAAACTGGCTGTTGTCGAAGTCTTCCTGCAGGTTGATGTCTCTGTTGTTGCTGATGCGTCCCTTGCGGCCGACGGGGGTTGCCGCCACATCATCGACCTGCGACAGAAGCCACGAGGCGTCGGGCGGAGGCGGGAGCTCGAGGTTGTCATAGGGTGTGATCTTGTCCGGGAGCAGCAAAGCCTCGCGGTTGGGCATTTGCAGATTAGCAGCCAAGTCGTTGTTTCCACTGGATCGGAACGCCTGGGAAGGGCAAGTCAGCATGGAAGCCATAGTCGGCGAAGTGGTGTGGGTAGACAAACCATCTTGATCTTCATCATGGCCTCGTTACAGTCGTCTAGCAAATAACGCGTCTTGCGCTGGTATATCCTGACAACGCCGAGGAGTAGCTGGCCACTCAGACGCAAAGCCATGGGCGCCTGGTTGGGTGTGATGATGGCCTCGACGCTGTCGGTGACATTGGACTGCAGGATGTGATTCTTGGAGAGCTTGCGCTCGAGGTTGGCGGAGAGCCAGACGCGGGCGAGCGGTCCGCTCTTGTTGAGCAGTGTCTCCGAGTAGAACATGGTGTCGTCGCGCGGCGGCGCTGCGGCACTGCGAAAGCCAAGGCTCGATGGTGTATGGCAGCGAGCGGTTGTTGTCGAGGCGTCGTGGTGGTCGTGGTGGTCGTGGTGGTCGTGGTGGTTGGACGGCAAGCCAAGCGAGGGGAGGTGAGTAAACACCGGACCAGGGGTGCGCGTTGTAGGTGGGTAAACAAGCGCCGAGGACCGTGTCAAGCCAGGTTCACGCGCGCAGAAGGGCAGCGCAACGACATGAAGCAAAAGGTTACGGCCGCCAGAGGGCGAGTGTCTCTGCGCGCGACGGGAGCCGATGCGATGGAAGCGATGGACGCGGCGTGGGCGGCAGCGGCGACGTTGATGCGAGCTGCAAGTTTGGGCGTTGGCTGGAGGAGTCGCTGTTCGCCTCTGGGGGACAAAATCTGACTAAGGAAAATGGCGTGGCTGGGGCGAGGCACAGGCCTAGCACGGCGTGGCTCAGGCGAGGCTCCACTGCTTCCGTCGCGGCCAGTGGCTGCACGCGGCGGGATGCGCGGGATGAGGTTTATCCATTTCCGAGATTCCTGTACCGGCCACCTCCCGCTTGCCGCAGCGCGGAAGCATATGTGATAAAGCTGAGGGCATTGCTTGCATTCCGTCGGCATTAAGGTGGCCGTGGCTAGTTCTATGCATTAGCCTCGCCCAAGCTGTTGCGCCGCGCCTTGTACTTGCTCACGTTCAGCCAGGTGGGTGTAAGTGGAATGCGCTCGTCGCCGCTCGACGAGTCGATCGTTCGTACCAGTGCAGGCCAGCCGGCGCACGGCCCCTCTGAGCTACAAGTACCTCCGAGGTAGTGACTTGCAGTGGCTGTCCACATGGCTCCTTGACGTGTCCAGTCGCCGCCATTGGCTGCGGAAGGCCTGTCCCGGCGGACCCACCAAAGTATCAGATCCCGGGAAGGTCAGACTGGTCAGTTCCAACATGCCCCTGGCGACGTTGCGGCTGGCAAACATGCGCTAATGTACCCGTAATCCTTCCTCACGACACCTTAACGTTTTGCTTTCACCATTCGCTCCCCGTCAGCCAACACTCGCATATCTGTCTGTTCGCGCGCTCATCGACTTTGTCACCGCGAATCGAATCTGAAGCCAGCCTCGCCGTCTGTCGAATCCGCGCGCGCACCCTATAGCCCCTCCGTATGGGCCATCCACCTTCGTTTGTCCACCAGCGTGCCTCATGACCCAGCGCATGCGATCCCGCCTCGGCCGGTGATCCTCGCCCTTTCTGCATCGACGGCGTCAACTCTGCGTGCGCGACGATGCAGTTGCCATGGCAGGTCAGCCAAGGCTCAGGCGGCGAGTCTCTCCTCCCTACCTCGGGCATCCCTACCATCGCCGGTGGCTTCTCGACAGAGTCCCCTGATGGCGACAGGGCCCCGTCCCGGCCTCGACATGTCCGTACATCCTCGGCGCATGCTAGGGTAAGGCTCAGCAGGCGGTCGGGCCAAATCGCAAGTAAATTCACATGACTAACAGCTTCCAGGGAGTGGCAGACGAATTCTCCTACATGACACCTAGCGAGGCGGCCGCACAATTACGAACCTCCCTCACCCACGGCCTCCCCCCTACCGAAGCCCTGACGCGACTCGGCGACTGCGGCCCGAACGAGATACCACACGAACCGCCGGAGCCTCTCTGGCTTCGATTCGTCAAACAATTCCAGGAGCCCCTGATCGTGCTCCTCCTCGTCTCGGCGGGAACCTCCATGCTGTTGGGCAACATGGACGATGCAGTAAGCATCACGGTGGCTGTCACCATCGTCGTGTCTGTGGGCTTCGTCCAGGAATACCGATCGGAAAAGTCAATTGAAGCCTTGAACCACCTAGTGCCAAATCACGCCCACTTGGTACGTGGAGGAGTGAGCAAGTCGCCCGGCCCGGCCAAGTCGCCCTCTTGGCCCCCGAGTGTCCAAGAAGCCCAGGAACAGGTCGGTAGCCCGGGAACGAAGACGCCCGTGGAGGATGTGCTGGACGCGGCATCAACCAAGGTCATGGCTGGCCAGCTTGTGCCCGGGGACCTGGTGCTCTTCACCACTGGCGACCGTATTCCTGCCGACATTCGCGTGACCAAGGCAGCAGATCTTACCATTGACGCGTCGAATCTCACCGGGGAAACAGAACCAGTCAGAATCACGACAGAGGCACGATCGCGAAGAGTAAACGCACTCGGAATCAGCCATCATCAGCTTCCGCGACCAGCGTCCCTGGCGCCGGGGGACAGCCATGAACCTGACGGGGGCAACGAAACGCACAACATCGCTTACATGGGAACGCTGATTAAATCTGGCCACGGCCAAGGCATCGTATTTGCCACAGGAGGCCATACTCACTTTGGCACAATCGCCACGAGCGTCTCGGGCACCGAAAGCCCGCGATCGCCACTCCAGCTCTCCATGGACGAACTTGGATCCCAGCTAAGCAAAGCATCGTTTGCTGTAATTGGTCTCATTTCCGTTGTGGGTTGGCTGCAAGGGAAAAAATTGCTCGAGATCTTCACCATCTCTATATCACTGGCTGTTGCGGCCATCCCAGAAGGCTTACCCATCATTGTGACGGTGACGTTGGCCCTCGGAGTCCACCGAATGGCCAAGCACAATGCCATTGTGCGCAGAATGCCCAAGGTCGAGACTCTCGGCTCTGTGAACGTGGTTTGCACAGACAAGACAGGTACGTGTCGCGCGGCGACAGGCAAGGAACGATCCTAACACCGTTTGTCAACAGGAACCCTGACTACAAACCACATGACGACGGCTGAGATGTGGTGCTTTGGGGCTGGCGGACCACTTGATGTGGCTTCAGATACCGAGACCGTCGAAGCCAAGCTCAACCAGGCGTCGATGCGGATTATGCGCATCGGCAATATCGCCAACAACGCACGACTTGCCAAGAAGTACACGGAGAACGGAGCCGCCGCGACGGCTGTTTTGTCGTCCACTCTTGGGCGCGACGATGCTGCACCTTACACCAGATGGGTCGGTCAACCAACGGATGTCGCGATGCTGGACTTGCTTGACAAGTTCAACGAGCACGACGTTCGAGGCTCCATTGGTCCTCGAGTCAGCGAAACGCCATTCAGCTCGGAACGCAAGTGGATGGGAGTCACAATTGGATCCGACTCCAAGGGCGACAAGGACTACGCGTACATGAAGGGCTCCATCGAAAAGGTCCTTGCTGCATGTGATACTTATCTCGAAAGGGACGGCCGGGAGATTGTGCTCGACTCTGCTCGACGCCAGGAAGCCCTCGCGGCAGCAGAATCCATGGCCGCCAAGGGCCTAAGGGTCCTTGCCTTTGCGAGTGGTACTGTTTCAAGGTCTTCAAGGGGCCGGTCGACTCCAGGAGGGCCACGGAGCAGCACTCCTGGCCAAGACAGCAGCACCAGCTCTTCCTCTCAGGCATCGGACGATGTCTACCGGGACCTTACTTTTGCTGGCTTGGTCGGTATGAGCGATCCGCCGCGTCCTGGAGTCGGACGTTCCATCAGAAGATTGATGAGAGGCGGCGTCAAGGTCATCATGATTACCGGTGACGCCGAGACGACAGCCCTTGCAATCGGCAGGCAGCTGGGAATGAACATTGCCATGCCAAGCGCTCACTCGGCAAGCCAGACGACGGTCAAGCCTGTGCTCAGGGGTGACGAAGTCGATCGAATGTCTGACGACGACCTGGCGCAAGCAATGCAACATACGACCATCTTTGCTCGAACAAATCCCGACCACAAGTTGAAGATCATCCGTGCGCTTCAGTCCCGTGGGGATATCGTGGCAATGACTGGAGACGGTGTCAATGACGCTCCCGCTCTGAAGAGGGCCGACATTGGAATTTCGATGGGCCGTCACGGAACCGACGTGGCCAAGGAAGCCGCGGATATGATTCTGACGGACGACGACTTCTCCACCATCCTGCATGCCATCGAGGAGGGCAAAGGCATCTTCAACAACATCCAGAACTTCCTGACATTCCAGCTGAGCACGAGCGCCGCGGGCTTGTCTCTCGTCTTTTTGTGTACTTGCTTCGGGTTCAAGTCTCCACTGAACGCGATGCAGATTCTCTGGATAAGTGAGTATATCTGCCTGCAAAGAATCGGGAACGCAGACGCTAACCAGTCTTAGACATCATCATGGATGGCCCCCCTGCTCAGTCCCTTGGCGTGGAAAGGGTTGACCCTGATGTCATGAATCGACCGCCACGAAAGCGCAACGATCCGGTGCTTACCCGGGCAGTTCTCATGCGAGTGTTGACATCGGCAGCCATCATCATGATTGGCACCATGCTGATTTACAGCCACGAGATGCTGGCGGACGGCCAGGTTACTCGTCGGGACACGACCATGACATTCACTTGCTTCGTCTTCTTCGACATGTTCAACGCGCTCAGCTGCCGGTCCGAATCAAAGTCCATCTTCCGCGGAGAAGTCAGGCTATTTGCAAACAACTTATTCAACTGGGCCGTGTCACTCAGTCTAGTGTGTCAGCTGCTCGTCATCTACCTCCCCTGGCTGCAGGAGGTGTTCCAGACGGAGGCTATCGGGCTCGGCGATTTGATACGGCTGCTTGTGCTTTGCAGCACGGTGTTTTGGGCGGATGAATTGCGAAAATATCTAAAGTATGGGAAGAGGCGTTTGGGCAGCGGCTACAGCCAGGCGGTATAATGTCCTTGGTGAAGGGGGCATTCTGTGGAAACGGTGTACAACGATGGTTACGATCATCTGTCGAGAACCTGTATTCTTGCATAGCCATGTGCTGAAAATAAAACATGACTGTAAATCGTAAAACGGCTTGATTTGCATAATGACTAGCTTTGGGCACCCCTGCTTGTGGTGATGCTGGTGTCCTGGCAGTTGATACAGACGTGCGGTGGAGGGAGGTGGTGGTGTGGTGGTTAGAACTTAGTACTCGAGGCACAGGGTAGGTTGGACGTTTTGGTGGCTGCGACCAACCCACTTCGTGTCCAGAAGCTCACCTCGCCTCAAGCTCCATCTCGACATCCTCCATGGGCAACCCGCATCCAACAACACCCAAATCCACCCAGACGAACAAAGGTCGGGCAGCTATGCGCCTCCCGGCCACGACTCCGCGCCAATGTCTGCCCTCCCGAACGGCGTTTCCCATCGCCCCAGCAACGACGATGCCAGCGTGACCCTCGCCGCCTCGAGCAGTAGCAGCATCAAAGTTGCCAGCAACGTGGCCGAGGTGCGCGCCGCGCTGGCCGCCCTCCACGAGCGGGAGTCGGCGGTAACGGCTCAGCTCGATGCCTTGGTCGCCTCGCAGGCCGACCTCTCGCGGGACCTGGGCCGATTGGACCTGTTGCGGGCTGGGCTGGGCGCGCAGGTCATCGCCGCGCGGTCGATTGGCAACGAGATGCTGTCGTCGGCGGCGGAGACGGCTGGGCGGCTGAGCAACAGAGTCAAGGAACTAGACCTGGAGAAGAGCAGGGTGGAGGATACACTGGGCTTCGTCGAGCAGATTGCTGAGCTCAAGGCATGCGTCAACGGCGTCGTGGGCTCGATGGGCGCGCCCCAGGACTGGGAGGCTGCGGCGGGCTACCTGTCCCGGGCAAGTAAAGTCCCCGAGGAGATTGCAAGAGGCGCCTTCGCTGCGAGCACAGTACCCAGTGTCGAGGTGCCCGACGCGCCATGGGTGACGCTGGAGAGCGCCAGGCAGAGCTTGTGCGGCCTCTTCCTGCGTGAGTTTGAGAGAGCGGCCAGCGACGGAGACGGCGCAAAGGCTACGCGTTTCTTCAAGCTGTTCCCTCTCATAGGGAGGCCGGACGTGGGATTGGACGTGTACGGGAGATATGTCTGCCAAGGCGTCGCCGGCACGGCACGGGCGACGCTAAAGGATGGCATAGGGGGACACAGCCGCAAGGAGGGCTTCTTCTACGCCAACGCCCTGACGAAGCTTTTCGAGCATATCGCGCAGATCGTCGATGGCCACGGAGGGTTGGTCGAACGGCACTACGGCTCCGGCAAGATGGTCCGCGTCATCGAGAGGCTGCAAATGGAAGCAGACGTTCAAGGCGGCATCATCGTCGACACGTGGAGCGACGAGCGCGGCGTCGACAGGAAGTTGACCGACGTCAAGAGCTATCCCTTTTCATTTCTGGTCCAGAGCTTCTTGCCACAACCTCCTCGAACGGGCACGCCCAGAGGTAGCTCGCCAGCGGTTGGGGCTGGGAACAACGCTCGAATCAGCGAAGACGAGGGCGTCAACATGAAGGAGGTTGATGGGTTGCTCAGTGAGATTGCTGTGATGCTTGGGCGATGGTCCCTGTACACACGGTTCCTCTCTGGAAAGTGCATGGTAAGAAGCGCTCGAGTCCACGCGATTACTCAAGTTGCTTACAAGTCACAGGAGCCGGGCACGGAGGACGGCCCCCTCGTCATTCCCGACTTGCTGGTCAAGTCAAACCTGTACCGCAAGGTTTCGGGCAAGCTGACTAGTCCCTACAATGTCATGACGACATTCTTCTTTCGCCGGTCGGTGGAGAAGGCTTTCCAGCTGGACGAATACCCCAGTGGCCTGTCTCTTAGCTTGAACAGGCATCTTGAGGGCAACGCTCCTTATATCATTCTGGCAGTAGACGATGTCATGTACATTGTCAACACTGTGATGCAGAAGTCTCTATCTACATCACACCGGGACGTCATTTCATCAGTCGTTCCGACGGTTGGCCGGGTGCTGAGCTCCGACTTTATCGGCATGATCCAGCGCAAGATGCGCGACGAGTCCTATCCGAAACCCGTAACACAGGGGGCCTTCCCGCCAGAGGACAAGATCATTCAGTTCATTGTGCTGATCAACAGTCTTGATATGGCCAACGAATACCTGAACAGGATAATCAGCGGCCGCATAAGCGTCAGCGAAGTCCGGGCGAACGGCGTAACCTTACACGGGCCGCTGAAGGACTCGTTCCCCTTTGAGCGCGACGTTACGTTCGTGGCAAACGCCCTGCACACGCTGGAGACGACTTTCATTGCGAAATCCACCGAGCTGTTGAACGACGGAATCCAAGTGCTCTTCAACCAAGTCGTCAAGCAGCGCTTACGGCCTGTTTTGAGCGACACCTTCCGCGACGCCGACTACACCTTGACAGAGAATGAGCTCGCCGAGATTGCACAACAAAACGACGAGACGGGGGAGGACCTCGTGGACCAGGTCCCGCGACGATTTGAGCACGGTTGGGATCAGCTGATGAAGGCCATCGCGCGACTGATGACGCCAGGGACCTACAGTGGCCTCTTGGACATAACGGCGCGGTACCTCTCCAAGGTGCTGGAGAAGAGAGTCCTGAGCTACAGCGGGAAGACGACGGCGTTTGGGGCGATTCGCATGGAGAGGGACTTTACGGGGATGGTGAACACGGTCTCGAGGGGAGACTACGGCGTCAGGGAGGCGTTTGCCAAGGTGACGCAGTTGCTGATGGTGGCCAACATGGAGGACGATGAGTGGGAGGAGCTGGTTGCCGAGGGTGGAGATGGGGGCATTGAATGGGTGCTGAACGAGGAGGAGAGGAGGAGGGCGAGGAGTCTGGTCGCCAAGGGATGAGCAAGCTGATGGTGTACGGAGCACTCTGTACGTCATGGGGGATTTAGCTGAGGAGGGAGGAGCAGATGGAAGCTCGGGGTTGTGAGATGACACGATCTATACAACTAAAGGCCTCGCCAACTTGTTTCTGAGTTGATTCATGCTAGCTGATGGCTACTAAACTGTCGAAATGGCTGAAGCGAGGCCTGCTAACAAGGTCAAGGCTTGGTTGAGGTGGTTGAAAATTAGTGGAGACATGTCCCGCTGGTTGCCCGAGTCAATCGGCGCCACCCAACTGGGACGCGCCTCACTTCTCCGATGAGCCCAGTGCCGATGAAAAAGTTGGCTCATGAAATTTTCAAGTCGCCATCACCACAAGCCATCCACGCAACGACACAGCCTCTGATTCCCAGCTCTTGACTTCGATTGACTGGGACGAGCCGTCAATCACGCACATCACCAACTCTGCGAAGTGCCCCCTGGCATCTGCGGCGTGCTGGCGCATCCACGATCATCTCGACGACTTATATCGGCCCTGGCCCGAGCCCGCGCAACCGCCCCGGCGCCCGCCATGGAGACGCGCGTCGTCGTCGTCCCGAGCGGGGGGCAGCAGCTGGGCCACTTCGACGACGCCGAGGGCCTGGCGAGATTGGACGAGTGGCGCATCCGACCCGACGCCCGCGAGGCCATCGCGGCGCTGGAGGCTGCGGCGAGGCATCTCAGGACCAGGGACACGCCTGTCGCGTTCCCTACGGAGACGGTCTACGGACTCGGCGCGGATGCGACGCGGAGCCGCTCCGTCAAGGGAATCTACGCGGCCAAGGGCCGGCCGTCGGATAATCCGCTGATTGTGCATGTGTCCGACTTGCACATGCTGAGGGGCCTGCTGGGCAGCAAAGATGGAGGCCATCACGATGGGATCCCTGCCAGGTATAAGCCTTTGATGGAGCGCTTCTGGCCTGGCCCATTGACGATTCTACTGCCCAACCCAGACCCTTCACCGCTCGCACCAGAGGTCACGGCCGGCCTCGACTCGTTCGGCGTGAGGATGCCCTCCTCGCCTCTCGCCTTGACGCTCATCAAGCTCGCCGGCGTCCCCCTCGCCGCGCCGTCGGCAAACGCGTCCACAAAGCCGTCGCCAACGGCAGCGCAGCACGTCAAGGACGACCTGGACGGGCGGATCGAGCTCATCCTGGACGGCGGCCCGTGCCCGGTCGGCGTGGAGAGCACCGTCGTCGACGGCCTGTGCGACCCCCCCGTCGTCCTGCGGCCGGGCGGCATAGGCATGGAGGAGCTGCGGAGCTGCCCGGGCTGGGAGAGCGTGGTCAAGGCGTACAGGGACCAGAGCGAGGAGGGCAAGGCTGCGCCGCGCGCGCCGGGCATGAAGTACAAGCACTACAGCCCCAAGGCGAGGGTGGTGCTTTACGAGTCGTCGTATCAAGGGGAAGCCGAGGGGATCGTACCGTCGGACATGGAGTCTGCACACCCGACCGCGAACGGGGATGCACATCAAACCAACGGCCACGCCCCGAGGAGGATCGGTGTTATTCGAACGAAGCGGTGGAAGCCGGCAGCCGGGCTCAACTGCGGCGAGCTGCGCCGCGCATCCGGACAAGGCGACGCTCAGTCCGGGACATCGTACGACGTCTTCACGGGCGATCTTAAAGACAAGGACGGAGAGATCGTTGGTCAGGTTTTCGACATCAGCCTGGGGACAGACACGAGAGGGATAGCGCAGGGGTTGTTCTCGGCCCTGCGAGACCTTGATCGGCGCGGCGCAGAGATGATATTTGTAGACGGTATAGAGGACGAGCTGGACATTGCCGCGGCGGTCATGAACCGCCTCCGCAAGGCGGCTTCGGAGACTAGAGCATGAGACGGAACATATAGATTCTTACACCCGTCCTTTTATGGAGAACCCCCTCCCATCATTCAGTCCCCCAGCCCGACATCATAATTTTTCATCATGCATGCGACGCGCTAGAACAACGTAAACAAAACTCCCAAGCCCCTGCCTTGCGACACGCTACAGGCCCTGGCGTAACCAGTCAGCTAGCTTGGACTTTCCTAGCTGCGCGAGGTTGTTGACGCCCTGTTCGCTGAGGTCGATGCGGCCCATGGGCACGTCTTGCGTGGGCGCTCGGCTGACGCGCTGGACGATGATGGTGGGATCTGTCTCGAGGATGATGCCGTCGTCGACGATTTCGTCGATGGCGAGGGAGACGAGGTCGTAGTTTTCGACGATTGTCCTCTTGTCGACGGATTGTCTGGGCGGGTGTCAGCATCACGGCCATCCTCTGGAGGGAGCCGACAGGCAGCGTACTTGAAGAGGAGGTGCAGGGAGTCGCGGAGGGCGAGGACGGTGTTGTACAGCAGGATCTCGTTCTCGTCGAGGCTGCCGACAATGTAGAGCATGACGTCCGACTCGAGCTTGTACAAGACGATCCGGTTGTCGTAGAGGATGATGTCGCCCGTCTGCTTGGCCGTCTTGTCAATCAGGCCCTTCTCGAAGGCCTTTTGGGCCTTGAGGTCGGGGTAGGGGTTCGAGGAGGAGCTTGCGCCGCCTGCGAGGCCGTCGTGGTTAGCATCGGCAGCAGCGCGACCAGCCAGGGGGTTCGGGGGAGCGATTGACGTACCCGTGCCTGTGCTGTGCGGCGAAGAGTAGTATTTGGCAAAGATCCGGGAACCATCCTCGGTGCTAAGAATGAGGATGGCCTGGACGGAGAAGAGGGTCATTCCAGGAGACATGGTTGCCGCTTGTGTCTATGTTAGCTGGCCTCCAGTCATCGGCATCAGGTCGCCTGTGGTTGATGGCCCCTCCAACAAGCCACACCTCAACTTCTTCGGCAGAACCTTTGGCCGCTCCGGGCGCGGACGCGTGCGCACAGACCACCTGCGCCTTTGGCGATTAGGTTCGCGTCCAGCCACCACTTTACGCGTCGCAGGGCGCAGACGCGACGTGCGTACCCTTTTCTGCCCCTCCAGCTCGTTTTCTTGATCGCAGCCAGGTCTTGCCAACAGCCGCTGCGGTCTTGCCAATCCATCGTAACCAAACATGTCGTCGCCGTCGAATCGTCGACAGCGAAGCTCGCAGTCAGCAACCCCGCGTCGTTCTGCGCGGCAGTCCGACGCAGGGAACACTCCGCGCCAGGCGTCACAGCTCGCCTCGAGCCCGCTCTTCTTCCAGTCCTCGCCGGCGCAGGGGAGCGGGAGCAGGCGGCAGAATGGCGCTGGCGGAGACGTCTCGTCGCCGCTGAGGCAGATGACGAATAGCCAGGATACGAATGGCCACGGTGCTACTCCAAGCTCGCCGCTGCGGCAGGTGACGGAGACGCAGACGCCTCGCGATGACCCTCAGAGAACGCCGCGGGCCAGTGGTGGCCTCGCTGGAGGTAATTCCAACGAGCTAGAAGCTATGAATATCGGACGCTGATAGTTGCAGAATCATCTCCCATTCGATACGAGCCAAGCTCCAGTCCCGGCCGCTCCGTGAGGCACCAGTCTGAACTGCGCAGCGAAAGCAGTGGCCTCTTTGTTGGATCCCAGCGCGGCAGCTCTGCCGCGTATAGGCGCGGAGACATCAACTCAGACACCGCCAGAACTCCTCGTGCCCCACGCCGTGTCATCCTAGATGACGCAGGGCGAGTCGTGCGAGAAGGCCAAGCACCCGCATCAGACGCGGCTTCCTTCGCCAACCGAGACCCAAACACTTCCGAGGCTGATGTCCTCGGCGGCCAAGGCCAGAGCCTCATCTGGGGCACCACCGTGTCTATTGACGACACCTTTGCCTCTTTCAAGGACTTTTTGCGCAACTTCACTCAAAAGTATCGCATGTACCGCGACGGCATCTCGGACGAAGAGGTCGCAATGGATCCTGATGCGGAGTCGAAGCCATACTGGGACGCTCTGGAGAACATGTTGCTTCTGGGGACGACAAGACTCTACCTTGATATCGCCGACTTGAACCTGTACCCACCTACGCGGAAGCTGTGGCACCAGATCCAGGCATACCCGCAGGAAATCGTGCCGGTCATGGATCAGTCGGTCCATGACATGATGGTGGAGCTTGCACGCAATGACAGCCTCAGAAATCGGCCGTCGCAAAGCAGCGCTGGCAATCAGGATACTCAGCAAGGCACGCAGAGCTCTGATCCTGTGTTCCCCAGCTCCGACAGGCCCGAAGACCCGGCAACACCTCGGCCACCGCAGGAGCAGCAGGCGTCGTTGGAGGACCAGGTTGCTGCGTCGATTTACGTTGTGCGGCCATTCGGCCTCGATATTCAGACCAACTTGAGAGATCTGAACCCATCTGGTAAGTGGCTCGTCCATCAGACCGTTACGCTCTATGTTAATAACGCCCCCAGACATGGATCGCTTGATTTGCGTCAAGGGCCTCGTCATCCGAACTACGCCCGTGATTCCCGACATGAAGGACGCATTCTTCCGCTGCAACGTTTGCAACCACTCGGTCAATGTCGGCCTCGACCGTGGCAAGATCCGCGAACCAACTGAATGCCCTCGCCAAATCTGCGACTCCAAGAACTCCATGCAGATTGTCCACAACAGATGTTCCTTCGAGGACAAGCAGGTCATCAAGCTGCAGGAGACCCCTGATGCTGTGCCTGCCGGTCAGACACCTCACTCCGTGTCCGTCTGCGTCTACAACGAGCTGGTCGATTTCTGCAAGGCTGGCGACCGCGTCGAGTTGACTGGCATCTTCCGTGTCAGCCCCGTGCGCGTGAACCCCCGTCACCGGAATATCAAGAGCGTGTACAAGACATACGTCGATGTTCTGCACGTACAAAAGGTTGACAAGAAGCGCATGGGAGCGGACCCCTCCACTCTTGGCGTCGAGGGCGAAGAGGACGCCGAGAACGCTGCCAATGACATGGAGGAGACGCGTGTCATCTCTCCGGAAGAAGAGGCCAAGATCCGAGAGACTGCGGCTCGCGATGACATTTACGAGCTGCTTGCTCGATCTCTGGCACCCTCAATCTATGAAATGGACGACGTGAAGAAGGGCATTCTCCTGCAGCTCTTTGGCGGCGCCAACAAGACGTTCCAGAAGGGAGGCAGCCCCAGGTACAGGGGCGACATCAACGTCCTGCTCTGCGGTGACCCGTCGACGTCCAAGTCGCAGATGTTGGCCTACGTTCACAAGATTGCCCCCCGTGGCATCTACACCAGCGGCAAGGGGTCTTCGGCTGTTGGTCTCACGGCATACGTGACGCGCGACCCCGAGACTCGGCAGCTGGTGCTTGAATCCGGTGCTCTGGTCTTGTCCGACGGCGGTGTCTGCTGCATCGACGAGTTTGACAAGATGTCGGACGCGACCCGCTCGGTGCTGCACGAAGTCATGGAGCAGCAGACCGTCTCCATCGCCAAGGCTGGAATCATCACCACGTTGAATGCACGAAGCAGCATCCTCGCCTCTGCCAACCCCATCGGCAGTCGGTACAACCCAGATCTCTCCGTGCCCCAGAACATTGATCTGCCTCCCACCCTGCTCTCGCGTTTCGACCTCGTCTACCTCATCCTCGACCGAGTCGACGAGAAGACGGACAAGCGTCTCGCAAAGCACCTGCTGTCCCTCTACCTCGAGGACAAGCCGCACTCCGCCCCAACCGGCAACGACATCCTCCCCGTCGAGTTCCTCACGTCGTACATCTCCTTTGCCCGCGCCAACATCCACCCAACCATCTCCACCGAGGCCGCGCAAGAACTCGTCGAGTGCTACGTCGCCATGCGCGCGCTCGGCCAGGACGTCCGCGCGGCGGAGAAGCGCATCACCGCCACGACCAGACAGCTCGAGAGCATGATCCGCCTCGCCGAGGCGCACGCCAAGATGCGCCTCTCCGAGACGGTGACGCGGGACGACGTCCGCGAGGCGAACCGCCTGATCCAGAGCGCCCTCAAGACGGCCGCCACCGACGCCCAGGGCCGCATCGACATGAGCCTGCTGACCGAGGACACCAGCGCCGCGGACCGCAAGCGCCGCGGCGAGCTCAAGGACGCGGCGCTGCAGCTCCTCGACGAGATGACCGCCGGCGGCAACGCGGTGCGCTGGGGCGACGTGGCGAAGCGCCTCAGCGAGGGCGCCAGCGTGCCCATCGAGACGGCCGAGTTCAACGAGGTGATGCGGGCGCTCGAGGCGGAGAATTCCATCATGATTACGGGCGAGGGTGCGAGGAGGAACGTGAGGAGGGTGACGGCGGTTGTGTGAGAGTAGAGGTATCGGAGCGTTGGTGATGATGCAGTTGCGCACGAAGGTACCCGGGG
>PKSG01000973.1:50966-107463 GCA_002916505.1 Tolypocladium paradoxum | reverse complement strand
ATATGCTATTAATATATATTCCCTTATATAGTGTTTAACCCAAATCGTGAGTTACGAGTTACGAGTCGCGCGCGACTCGCGACTCGTGGTGATATATAACTCCACGATTGCTCCACGACTATTAAAGCTATAGCATTCTAAATTTACTCGGTTATCCTCTAGGCATTGCGTATTCTAACGGACTACTCATATCGCGATTTAATCAAGGTTTGGTAGAACCAGTGTGCCTACGAGATGCGTTATAGTTATAGTCACGTCGAGCCGAAGGCAAGGAGAAAAAAAGGCCCGCCGCAGGCGATAAAAAGAGCCCGCCGCAGGCGATGATAACCTCTTGAGTTATGTGATAAGACTATGTCATAATGGCCTCGCTCGGTGGCGGGTAAACTAATAGTCCGGCTAGTGAAGCACTTACTTTCAGCTTTGCTTACGCCTATGACAGCAGTCTTCTGTTGGCATCGGGTATTTTACTAGCTTCGCCATCAGACATCGCCACTCGCAGCACCGCACTTCGTCCCGCCGCATCCCGCCGCATCCCGCCGCCGCCGCAATAGATGAGGCATGACCGCCCGCACAGCGATGACGAGTCGGACCGCGCGCTCGACGTAGGGACGGGCCTGCTCCTCGCCTCGGGGCGCGCGGGGCGGGGCGGAGCAGGCGATGCGTCCGCCGTGACGGACGGCGACGGCGCCGCTGCCGCTCGTACGCGGGCACGGGCACGGAACGGCGAGGAGCCAGTCGCATGGAGGGACCTCCCGCGAAAGGACCAGCTGGTCATCATCACGCTGGCCCGGATGAGCGAGCCCCTGGTGCAGACATCCCTACAGGTGCGTCCCCTCCGCTCCTCTCCCCTCCTCATGCCCAGCTCCAGGCGCCACCCTCTGCGAGAGTGAGCCAGCTCGCTCACGCCGTGCCAGGCCTACATGTTCTACCAGCTCAGGTGGTTCGACCCGTCGCTCCCCGACGCCACCATCGCCAGCCAGGCCGGCGTCCTGCACGCCAGCTTCATGGCCGCGCAGTTCCTCACCGCCCTGCTCTGGGGCCGCGTCGCCGACTCGCGCCGCGCGGGCCGCAAGACGGTCCTGCTCATCGGCCTGCTCGGCACCAGCGCGTCCTGCGTCGGCTTCGGCTTCTCCACGACCTTTTGGCAGGCCCTGCTGTTCCGCACGCTGGGCGGCATGACCAACGGCAACATTGGCGTCATGCGGACCATGTAGGCCCCCTCCCCGCCCCCCTGATGAGTGAGATCAAGGCATGCTCATGCCGTGTGCAGGATCAGCGAAATCATCCGCGAGAAAAAGTACCAGCCCCGGGCCTTCCTCCTCCTCCCCATGACCTTCAACGTCGGCGTCATCCTCGGCCCCATCCTCGGCGGCCTGCTCTCCGACCCGGCCGGCAGCTACCCGGACCTCTTCGGCCGCGTGCCCTTCTTCGTGCGCTTCCCCTACGCGGCCCCCAACCTCGTCAGCGCCGCGTTCCTGCTCTGCGCCGCCGCCGCCGTCTGGCTCGGCCTCGAGGAGACGCTCGACGGCCTGCGCGACGGCGCGCCCGACCTGGGGGCCCGCGTGGGGAGGAAGCTGGCGGCGCTGCTGCGGAGCCGGTTCTCGACGACGGCTGGGTACGAGGCACTCCCGACGACGGATGTCGAGCTCACGGCCGACGGGGCGCCGTCGTCGAAGCCGCCCGTGAAGCGGTACACGCAGCGCCTCGCCTTCCGGCGCATCTTCACCCGCAACGTCGCCCTCACCCTCTTCGCCCAGTTCTTCCTCACCTTCCACATCGGCACCTTCAACTCGCTGTGGTTCGTCTTCCTCTCGACCCCCGTCTGGGACCCCGGCACCTCCGAGCACGACGTCCGCCTGCCCTTCCGCTTCACCGGCGGCCTCGGCCTGCAGCCGCGCTCCGTCGGGCTCGCCATGGCCGTGCTCGGCGTCATCGGCATCGCCATGCAGCTGCTCCTCTACCCGCGCGTGTCCGCCCGCCTCGGCACCATCCGCTCGTGGCGCCTGTCGCTGCTCTTCTTCCCCGTCACCTACTTCCTCGTGCCGTACCTGTCCGTCGTGCCCAGCACCGCCGCTCCGCCCGCGGCCAAGGCCGGCGCCGCCGTGTGGCTCGCCCTCGTCGGCGTGCTGCTGTTCCAGGTCGCCGGCCGCACCTTTGCGCTCCCCAGCCAGGTCATCCTCATCAACAACTGCTCCCCGCACCCGAGCGTCCTCGGCACCGTCCACGGCCTGGGTCAGAGCGTCAGCAGCGCGGCGCGCACCGTCGGGCCCATGATCGGGGGCGTCGTGTACGGCTTCGGGCTCAGCAGAGGCGTCGTCGGCGTGGTGTGGTGGGCGCTCAGCGGCATCGCCATCGGCGCGTGCCTGGCAAGCCTGCTGGTCAGGGAGGGAGACGGGCACGAGATCTGGCTCGACGGCGACGAGGAAGAACCTGCAGAGGCAAATCGGTAGCAAAAAGGTCAATTCTCGACCGACAAAAACTCCGTTCCCAGATCTGGCTATGGTTCCGTACATACTACTGACATTGAACGCCGAAATGACCTCCCGGACAAGATAGTACATCCCACGTTACATTTCGCAGTCCCGATTCGAACTTGCAACCTACCTGCCGCTCCGTTGCCTATCTTTACGCCGTCCTTGCACTGCAAGCATATTGCTGTCTATGCAAACTCCCTTGGCCGCTGCGCTCTCCCCAGGGCGGGGTCATCTTCATAGTCTTTTGCTTCCGAGCTCTTCCACGGCGTGGACGACGATGACGACACGGGCTGCAGGCCGATCTGCTGCGACGGGGGCTCGTAGCCCGGCGGCGGATCGGACGGGTAGCCGGACCCTGACGCTTGGTTGTGGTCCTGTCGCCACGGCTGTGGTTGATATCCCGTGTTGGCGCCGTTGAGCGGACCGCCCACGGGCTGGAAGCGCTTCTTCTTGGCGAGCCACTCCCGCCCGAGGACGACGAAGAGGATGGCAAGGGCAGCAAAGATGAGGAGGCCGGCAAGCACCATGCCGTACCTGCGGTCGAGGGCAAAGGTGAAGCCGCTGCAGCATGGAGTCAGCGCACAGATCTATCATACGTGGCGAGGACGGGGTCGTACAAAAAGGCATTCAGCACGCCAAGGAAGATGATGAGGCGGCCCAACCAAAGATGGACCCTACCATACTTGGTTGGCGCCTGCGTCTTGCGGTACTGCGTGTGGTGGAGGAAGCCGAGGCTGAACTGGACCAGGATAAAGGCGACGATGATGAAGCCGAGGATCTGGTGGTGGGAGCGGAAGCCGCGCGACTAGAGCGTGTCAGCAATGGAAATGGCAATAGATGTATCTGTCCTCTGCAAGGCACGCACCCGCTGGTAGTTGAAGCTGGCGGCCACGCCCAGGCCAAGGCCGGCCAGGACGCCGACCATGGCCACCGTCTGATTCAGCCCGTGCCACCGCGCCCAGCGCCCGAGGCGCAGCACGACGACGCCAAAGGGGAACATGGCCATGATGCAGAAGACCATGAAGGTGGCGTGCAGGGCGGCCTTGACGTCGGACCGGCCCGTCTTGCGGTAGTCGAGCGTGGTGCCCTCGCTGACCGAGTCCTTGGTCAGGACGGGCGCGTCGGGGCTGCCCTGGGTGCGCTTCATGTCAATGGTAAAGACGCCGTACTCGCGGTGGAACTTGATGTCGGCGGCGGGGCTGTCGCTGCCGAAGGCCTCCTTGGGCCCGACGGCGTAGACGGCCTTTTGGTTGGGCGAGGTGACGTCGATGTAGCCGCTGTTGGAGTCGGCGGCGGGCCAGCTGCGGCAGTGCTCGCTGCACTTTGCGTTGAAGACCATGTAGCCGTCGATGACGCCGGTGCCGTTGAGCACCTCGAACTTGACGTCGGGGTAGAGCTGGGGCTCGTAGTTGCCGTAGGCGACGCGCGGGGAGAAGGTGACGTTGTCGCCCTTTTCGTTGCGGTAGATCATGAGGAAGAGCGCGCCTTTCATGTCGTCGCTGCCGAGGCCGACGGCGCCCCACGACGTCTCGGTCGGCACGCGCAGGCTGAAGAAGATGTCCGAGTTGCCATTGTCGGGCACGGTGAAGGCGAAGCCGAGGTCGCCGCCGGGGGACACAAAGGTCGACTGGCCGGGGGGGTTGTCTTTGTCGGCGGCGAGGATGGGACTGGGGGCGAGGGCTGTTGCAGCATCGTGGTCAGCACTCGTGGCTTGAAGGCGAGCCGTGTGCGGTCTCGAGCGCATCCGAGCACCCATGGCTCCATCCGTCCAAGGGGGGTCGCTCACCTGTGGCAGCCAGGGCCGCGCGCCAAAATGTTTTGAGCAGCATCCCGTCGAGCTCGAGGCGCAAGGGACGATGCCGCGACTGGTGCAGGACGCAGAAACGACCCGAAGCTGTGGAGGACAGCTGGACTCTTTACGAGAGGTACGAGTAACTTCTCCGCCCAGACGTGACCCCTGGCGGCGCGCGGTCCGGGTCCAGGCGCGGGCTGTCGCTAGGTACTAATTTCGCTGGCTTACACTGGCGCCCTCCAAGTGCCGAATGGAGGAATTGAGTTGAAGCCAAGGCCCAGGATCTGGCATGCCGCACCCTCCCTCTGCTCGCAATGACGCGTCGACTTGTTGAAGCAGCGGGCGTGAGTGAGTGTGCGCGTCACATGTTTGATAGGTTGACCTTCGTTGCACAGGTGACAGGGCCTCGAGCAGGCAGTTGACAGACGACGGGACATGCATGGCACTTCGCAACGCACCAGCTGGCTGCCTAACGTAATGCGACGGCCTTGATTCGCTCGTGAACTTGCTTGCCCACCCTTGAAAGGGCAGCCGTGCGGTCCGCATTTGCTCTGTGATGGTACCTATGGGTTTATTCGTGGAAGATTATTGCTCCCCGCAGGAGCACATCAGTTCCGAGTATGTGGTGATGGGCGAAAAGCTCTCATATCATCATACACAGAAGCGCTCATGCACAGTTTTCGCATATCCATGTACAACACATATCCGCATAGACTCATCAACACGCATTAATCACGACTCCTCAACTGCTCACGACAGCCCGTTGAGAACCAGCTGCGCCTCTTGCGCGTCACCTATGTTGACCCAATCCAGCTGCAACACCCAGAATTAGCCTCGCTCTCAGAAAGCGACTCTGGATACAAAACATCCTTGGTAAGAGTGCGGCGGGTGGACTCACCAGGACAACATTCGGCTGCGGCTTGCCCTGGCTCTTGCACAGGTCGACCTGCTTCTGGATCGACGCCAGCGAGTTGGTGTTGCCCGCGTCCAGCAAATCGGGAAACACAATGTCGCCAACCTTGAAGTTGAGCATGTGGTTCATGATGCCCATGAGCTTCGTGGGGTCGCCGCCCGACGGCCGGTCGACGCGGCACGTCGGGAAGCGCCTGTCGGTGATGCCGTAGGGCGTCTCCCAGTAGTGGTTGAACTCGCTGATGATGTAGTCGACCCTGGTTTGATCCGCGTGGTAGTCTGTCCGCATCCATGGCTCAGGACTCTGCTCTTGCGTGGCACATGCAAAACTCACCCATAAAGACAATCAGCCGCGTGCCCGTGTTGATGAGCTCCCGCAGCGTCGGCCACTGGCCCTTGGCCACGATGCCCTTGGGACGAAACACGTACTTCTTCAGCCCCGAGCTGGCAAACGCCGCATCGAACTTGTCCACCGAGATCCCGTTAATGTTGGTCAGCAGCAGCGTCACCACCTCGTCCGCGTGGCCGTCCATCCAGTCGGCAATCTCCTGCAGGTACCGCGTCAGCGGCCCGACGTCGAGCTCCCAGCAGTACGTGTGGCACAGCTCGATCTCGCCGTGCTTGTCCCGGGTCTGGGCCTGCAGGAAGCGCACGCCGCTGTCGAGCTGCTCCGTCACCGACACCAGCTGGTTGTGCATGGGCGTCTCGCCGACAAAGGCGCTGTTGTGAGTGCCGATAATGGTCACGTCCGAGTACCGGCGCCGGCAGAGCTCGGAGCGGCCGTTGCACGCGGCGAGGACCGTGGCCGCCGCGGGCAGCACGAGAGGCAGCTGCATCGTGGGAGCGCACGCCGCGAGGCCGTCGACGAGGCCGAGGCCGAGGCCCTGCTTAACACAAGCAACTGGCATGAGCGAATGGACGGCTGGACACTGGACCTGGACACTCAGACGGGCAAGTCATCGTCCGCGCCGTGGTCCCAGTAGGTCCGCGCACCGAGTCCTGACTCATGCGTGGAATCTTGGAATCTTGGGCTTGCAGGGGTCGTCCACGGAGTCCGCACCACCACCCTCAACTCCCGCAGCGCCGTGACGGCTGTCGATGCCGTGATTGGTTTGCAGCGAGATCTGAGGAACAACTTGCACGCACCCCGAGGAAAAAACGACAATTATCAGCCTGCAAGCCATCTGGAATCAAGCTGTTCAACGCGCCTGGACGCATCGTCTTCTGGGCAAAGCTGAAGCAGACTTGACGCCGGTGGCGCTTCGCCGCGTGATGTCGTGGGCTGTCTGCGGATCACAGGCCCGGAATACAGAGGTTACATACAGAGGTAGGTGTACTCGTAAGACAGGACATTGTGTCAATTTGAAAGATGCAGGCTTCAAGATTGGTCAGTCAGGGCTGCTTCAGGGCTGCTCCAACCGGCTCCGACTGCCGTTAGCCGCATCAACGCTCGCGCTCTGTCCAGGCACACGGTGGAGCAGAGCTCTTATCTTATCGCTGACTTGCAGCCAAGCGCGACAGTGTCCTCTGCCTGCCTGCCAACACCACGGTCCACCACCCTCCTCATCATCCCTCGATGTCCCTGCCGCATCTGACGATGCTCCTCCGCCTACCATGTCGCACCTCCTCTCCATCATAGGCTGGTCCTTTCTCCCCGGCGTGCGTTCCCTACCCTGTCCCAACCGCTCTGCACCTGGGTCGCTAACGTGCCTGCAGCTCGCAACCTCGTGGATTCAGGCCATCTACTACGGCTTCACCATCCGCGCCGGCGACCCCAAGCCCGCGCCCGGCTCCCCGCGCCACGCCTCCCACCGCCGCGCCATCAACATCCTCGTCGTCGCCGCGTACCTCGCCTACACCATCTACGAGGCCGACCACGACCTGCGCGCCGCCCCCTCCTTCTACCAGGACCTCGACGTGCCCGTCTCCGCCGCCGACCGCGACATCAAGTCGCGCTTCCGCCGCCTCGCCGCGCTGCACCACCCGGACAAGGCCGGCGCCGACGCCCACGAGGACGCCGCCAGCTACTTCATCCACCTCAAGCTCGCGAGCGATACCCTGCTGGACGCCGCCCGCCGCTTCGCCTACGAGCGCTTCGGCCCCGATGTCGTCGCCTGGCAGAGGTGCGTCACCGTCAAGGACTTTGTCAGCAGGGGCGTGTTGTCGGGCATCCTCCCGCACTATGGCGTTGCGGCGGCGACAATCTACGTCCTGGGGCTGTTTGGCTACCTGGAGTTTGGCAAGTTCTACCGCTGGCTGATCCTCATCACGCTCTGCCTCTTCGAGGTGCACACCGTCACGCGGCCGACGTTCCCGCCCGTCGTGAACTTGCTCAACGCCATCATCACGCGTGTGACGTTTCACGCCCCGTACCTCCCGTTCCAGGCCATACAGCTCACGCGCAAGCTGACCATCACCATGTACCTTGCCCTCTCGCAGATCGGCCCGCTCCTGGTAGAGCAGACACAGTCGCGGCAGCGAGCCGCGCAAGACGACGAAAAGGCTCTCCTGCAGGGGCTCGAGCGCCTGGAGACGATTGCTGGCCAGCTGGATACCGATGCCGGGCGGCTGATGGAAATGGAGATGGCGCCCTTCAAGGGCGACGCCGACGCTGTCGGCAGTCTGCAGGGGAAGATGCGGGAGTGGTTGGTGCAGAACACGATACGCGCCGACCCCATGGTGAGGGATGCGCTGGGAACGTCTTTCCGGAAGCGACGTATAGACGCGCCCAGCGGTGCGAGAGGAAACAGATAGACGTGGCATTGTTGCATCATTGTGTCTTGTATAACAGAGCATATAGAATCAAAACGCCCTGATCTATTCAAGACTAGAAATGGGTAAGTTATAGCACATCGAATCGAGCCGTACTCATGGTCGCCTCATCTCGTAGTCATGCAATATGCTCTAGAGAGAACTGGCTTAAAAGATGGCCGCTCTGTCATGAAAGCCAGTGGTTTATGCAGAATCTCCCAATGCATGCAACTCCTACAACCTTTGCGCCCCTCTCGTCTCAATGGGAATCAGACACATGCCCACAAACGCAGCCAGAATCAAGACCGCCGACATGTAAATGGGCGTCGTCGCCCCGTCCCCGGGAACAGTGGCCGCCAGCACCGGCGCCATCAGTCCCGTCAGTCTATTCAAAAAGCTCGCCACGCCCGTGCCCGCGCCCCGCACCGGCGCGGGGAAAACCTCGGGCGTAAAGGCGTACAGGACACCGTACATGATGTTCTGGGAAAAGGCCTCGACGCACGAAAAGGCGAGCTGGGCGGCGGGCGTGGTGCCGTACGTGACGAAGAGGAAGAGGAAGATGGCGGAAACGAGGGTCGAGCTGGCGAGGGTGCCGCGACGGCCGAGGAAGGGGGACGGGTGGTCGACGAGGTAGGCGGCGAGGAGGCTGCCCGGGACGCCGAGGATGGAGGTGATGGCGTAGTTGCGGTAGGTTTCGTCGGAGATGAGCGTCGCCTCGGACTGCAGCTGGGCTGCGTCGGCGTCGCCGCGGTGGTGTGAAAAGTACTGCGGCAGAAAGGCGTTGAAGAGCGGGTAGCCCATGCCGATGCTTGCCCAGCAGAACCAGATGAGGCCCGTCGCAAGACCCAGCGTCTTGGTCCGGAACAGCGGTCGGAGCGTCTCTCCGGACAAGCCCTTGAGCTTATCCACTAGGACGCTTGAGCCTGCAACGCTAGAGAACTGCTGCGCAACATGCGTCGCCTGCGTCACGTCCTCGGCGGCCACCTGGTCGAGGATGTCGGACGTCAGCCACGTCTTGGTGTTGTTTCTGTAGGCAATTCCGTGCACGACAGCGACGGCTTCGGCCTGCCTGCCCTTGTTGACGAGAAACTTGGGCGACTCAAAGAGGTGGAAGATGAAGAAGCGGACGATAAACATGGCAAAGGTGACGATGCCAATCGTGACGATAAAGTATCGCCAGCCCTGCTCCACCGGCCAGTTCGCCATGCAGTACCATGCCACCAGTGAGGACGCCAGTTGTCCAACGGGCCACCACACGGAGAGGAGCGTGAGCAATGCGCTCGAGGCGTCCGGGAGAAACTCGAGGAAAAGGGCGCCGTCCACGGGCAGATTGCCGCCGACGCCGAAGCCCAATGCGGCAAAGAAGACGCAGACTCCGCCCCAGCTCTGCGCGTAGGCGGCCATGATGCCGCACACGCTCGTGATGAGGAGGGTGAGGTTAAAGGCGATGCGGCGGCCGAGAATGTCGGATCCGATGCCCCAGATGATGCTGCCTGCGGAAAGGCCGAGGAAGCAGGCGCTCGTCGTGTATCGAACAGTCTTCTCGGAGACGCCAAACTCTGCCGACAGCGATGGGAGACACAAGGAAACGCCCTGCGATCTGTTAGTATGCAACCTGTGATGTGCCTGTTGCAAGTTTCTTACTTGTAACCACAGGCTGCGAGGCATGTTAGCAAAGTCATTGACTCGGGAGGTTTGTGATGCTCACTTATCTGCGAACCATCCAAAACCGCAGAGGATGAATAGTTGCCAGTTGTACCTCCCCATGCCGATGTCCTGAATGGCCTTGTTGATGAGCTTGGACTTGACTGTCGCCGGGTTAGCAAAGTCCAGCCCCTTCCATCCTTTGGTTGAAAAACTCACTCTCATATTCTGACCAATGGCCTCTCTGCCCTTCCCTCGTCTCCCTCCGCAGGCCCTCGATGGAGTACTCGGCAGCGTCCATCACGAGCATGCCCTGCCTCTCGCTGTCTTCATCCTTGCCGTGAACATCGCCATCGGCGTCTTCATGCCGCGACTCAAACTCTGTGCGGCCCGTCCTCGCAGAATGGCTGTGAAGATGCGCCTCTTCCAACGGGACCAGCACGCCAGCGTAGTCGTGCACCGACTCGATGCGCCCCAAGCCTAGCCCCCACAAGATCCTCATGGTGAGAGTCGCAGCCGCGCAAGAGAAACCCAGCCGGCTTCACCGGAAACACACATAAATAAGTCGTTGCTCAACGTAGAAACAAAGTCCGATGCCTGTGACAACGAAGCGCGTGTTTGGGTGTCTCGTGGCGAGTGACTGGAACGATGTGACGTCAAAACCATGTCCACCTTGCGTCTCAGGCAGGGGTCGCAGCCAATTCAGCTCGCGCAATGCAGTCGCAACAAGCGTCCCAAGTCGTCGCAGTCGTATGCTAGCGAGGGAGTGTCGAGAGGCCAAGAAAACCTACGGAGAAATGAATCGTCAAAAGCCGTTGGTAGATGAAGGTGCAGGAGGACAAGTCTGCGATCGACGTCGGCAGTCCAGCCCCACAGGCATGCAAGAATATGTGGGCTCCGTCGGAGGTCAGTCTTGGCACCTGCGTTCCTGTTTCAACAGCCGTGAAGTCCACATGCCAGCCAACGACGACTGCGCCGAAAACGGCCCTGCAATTGTTAGCGCTGAGACGGGGCCAGGCAAAAATGCTCGATAACAATGTGTCCAGTCGTCTGTGGATGCATCTCCTCCAGCCTCGTCGAGATAACTCACCAGCTGTCTTCGTAGTGGTGCTTGGCTTCAGCGGCTGCGCTGCTCAACTCCCCGCTAATACGTAAGGCTTACGACACAGTCCAAGGACACCAAGAATCGTGCCATGCCAAGATACAGCAACTCGTCGTGTATTTGTAAGGGGCCTGTCATCCGGGCAAAGAAATCAAACACCTCGTAAAGACACAATGCTGTGCCGCACGCCACGGTCTACCGTACACTGTCCTGGTGGCCGCGTCTCAAGCCTGTCCCCCATGTGCCTTAACATGACCGCGCCGTCATATCACATCATGTGAATGACTTGTGTCACCAAATAACTCCCAACTCCGTGACATTTCTCAAGTATCCGCCGTTCAGTCTTCAGTTTTCATCTTTCGTCCAGACTTGCCCGACTTGCGATGACGGCGGCGGGTCTTCTAGCCCTCGTCCTCGTCGCTCGTCGCCTCGATGTTGGCCTTGGATGGCTTGGACTTTTCCTCCTTCGGCTTTACGGTAGTCGCCACGGCAGTGTCGTCCGTCTCGTCGCCGCCGTCGACGGCTTGGCCCATGGCTCGCAGCGTCGCGTTGATGGCGGGGACGGCCTTGAGCAGCGCCGCGTACTGCTCGATGGACAGAGAAATTCCCTCACGAGCTGTCAGCTTGCATCTTGTAGCTGGAAATTGGGTGCGCGTACCTTCTTCCCCGGGAGCATCTTGCCGTCTCTCTCGTAGTATTCGCGGACATTGACCATCCACAAATTCTTGAACTGCGACACGCCGACGCGACGCTTGCTGGACAGCTATGCACAATGTCAGCCAGCAAACCGCGTGGCTGTAGCATTAGCGACCAACCTCCCAGAAGGGGTTTCCTTCATCATCCTTGCCATCCGGCGCGCCGGTCGAGGCAGCGTTCTTGCTCTTCTTGGCGGCCTTCGGGGCGACTTGGGGGCCGTCGCCCGAGTCCTCGACCGTGCTGGCGCTGCGCTTCTTGGAGTATGGAGACATGTTGCAAGTGGTCGCGTGAGGCGGCGTCAGCTTCTCCGCGTTTCCACGTGTGCGTCGTGGGTGAAACAGTGTGCGAAGGTCCAGCTTGGAAGACGCGTTGGACATTAATTATGGCAGAGCAGCGGCGGGGCATCAACGCCAACTCACGTGACAGAGAGCTGCTGATGCTGCAGCAGTGCCATCAAATCGGACCTGCTTGCGTGCACTGATGCAAGCAGGCACTGAGGCAAGCAGGCACTGAGGCAAGCAGGCACTGATGCAAGCGGGCACTGATGCTTTTGAAATATTCTCGTAAGTTCTGTGTTATTTTCAACTCGGATCAAGCGCAAACGGACGCTTTGCTGCTTGCATTCCAATGAAATCGTGCGCGTACAGGGGCGGGTGGCACGGCAGGCTGGCAGCGCTAGAGCACCAGGTTGGCGTGCTATAGGGGCCGGGTTCCGCTCTCATCCCCTGGCGGATGGACCAGGGGCGGGACCTCAATCCAAAACTCAGTCCCGTGCGACTGCATCGAAACATCTCGTCTCAAGTCCGTCACACACGTTATCCGGCATCGTTTACCCCAGCGTTACCGCAGCTACGAGGCTGTAGCTTGCTATGGTGTCAGTCTATTGCGACATATCGATACGCTCGCGTTAAGGACGCCGTGGCCGTGGTCCAGGACGAGCGTTGCCAATGGCTTCAGCACAATGCGACGACGCGCAACAGCCGGGTGCCCCTCCCAACCGAGCGCCCAGGGTCGATGCGGCGACTCTGAACGGCGCGCCGACCCCAGAGCACGGGCAGACGAACCCCCTCAAGAGCGCACCGAAAGCTTCAGCAGGCGCGTTGCCCCCAGCGCCGCCACCGGTCCCCCCAACCCTTGCTACTCAGGCTCTGCAGTTCTTCTCGACCGCGACGCCGCCTACGCTTGCGGGAGTCGCGGTCGTCTTCTCCGGAATCACATACGCAATACTCGGCAAGGTGGGCCTTTTGATCATTGGTGCCCTTGGAGGAGTGGTCGCATTCGTGTCCCTCGAGGCCAGGAACCCGGACATTGCCAGGGCAGTGAGAGGCGAAAAAGGGCCGGAAATCTTGGACAGAGTATGGCTCGATCTGCAGAGCGCCAAACCGCAAGACGGGGACGGCGCCGATGACAAGGACGACGAGGCAGCCTTCAAAGCGTTCGACGACTTCCGCCCCGACACCAGAGATGCCCTCTGCGGCCTCGTTGACGCAGTCATCAGAGACTACGTCAAGTGGTGGTACAGTCCGATTATACCGACGGACCATTCGTTCCCCCTGGCGTGCCGGAAGACGCTCAACTCCTATCTCCTCTCCGTCTCGAATCGAATGTCCCGAAAGCGACCCGCCGATGCCTTCCTGGACCTGTTGACCAATTGCTCGTCCATCGTCATTGTGCTCATGTCGGAGCTCGCTGCCGCATTCGCGGACCTGCCACCCGACTCCAACATGACGGCTGCTGATGCCGTGTACAACTACTTGGCGTCCAACCCCGACTCGCGGTTGGCAAATCTTCTAAACCAGAGGCAGCAAGCCGCGAAATTCAAGATGGTCGCAGAGGATCTGCTGGGGTTTCTGGACCAAAGTTCGCAAAGTTGCGACCCTGCGCGGGTCTTTCTGCGGGAAATCCTGGCCAACTCGGTGCTCGAGACTACTCTGCAGACATGCAGCAGGGCGGAGTGGATAAACGGGTGGATCGTATATCTTCTCGAGGCTGGCGAGCCGGATCTTAACCAGGCCATCGACGTCGGCATGCAAACGGGCCGTGACACTGGTAACAACGTGTTTGCAGACATGGACGGGAACGTCGGGAACATCGGCATCGCCAAACCCAGTCGTCCCAGTGCAGAAGTGGAGCGCAGCCGACGGAAGGAGTCTCTGGGCCACAAGAAGAAGCTCAGCAAGGCGGACGAGAAGTTGGAGGAAGCCATGGAAGGGATGAAGCGGATGAACGACATGATTGCACAGAGCGACGCGCGCCGAAACAGAGATTCCGCCGCGATGGATTCCTCCGTGCGACGGGACCAAAAAGAGGTGGCCGTCAGCGAGCCGGACGTTTCCAAGAGGGGCGGTGTCGTCGTTGAGGAGTCGCCCGAGCCTGGACAATCATTCGACAAGCCTTCACCCCGAGGCACGTCGTCTGGTGAGTTCTCCGCCAAGAGCGAGGTTGAGAACACCCCCGTCACGCCGCGCTCAACCAGAGGCTCCTCAAGCCAACCCTCGTCTCCGCAAAGGTCCAGCGGCCAGCAGTTCACCAGCTTTGATCAAATCGTGCCTCAATCGCAAGGCGATGGTGCGGAAGACGAGGCGCCTAAGAAAGCGCCTCTGACTCTCCACAATGCGTCATTCACGCTGCACGACGATGCCACTGGTGATGGGAGCAAGATCCGCAACAAGCCGAATTGGGACTACTTGATCCAGGTTGAGCCATCGTCAACGGCGTATCCCGGGTGGATGATTGTCAGGAGGTACTCGGACTTTCAGACTCTTCACGAGATCTTGAGGCGCATAGCGGCCATTTCTGGCGCCACCGCCTTTATGGAGCTGCACAGGGAGCTGCCTAGCTGGAAGATGCACACCAGAGAGTCTCTTCGCGGCGAGCTCGAGAGATACCTGAGGGACGGGTGCTGGTACCAGTCACTGGCAGAGAGCGAGGGCATGAAGCGATTCTTGGAAAAGTCCCAAGGACATACCCACGGCAACTCAAAGTCGTTTGGCTGGGAGACTGTCGGCAAGAACATGCTGGACGTCCTCACCATTGCACCAAAGGGTGCCGTGGAGGGCGGAAAGACTCTGGTTGGTGGCGTCAGTGGTGTCTTTGGCAACTTTCCCGGTCTGAACCGGAAATCGACCAGCCAGTCTGTGGACTTGACCCTGACGCCGAGCTCAAGTCGCCTCTCCACAGCCGGCCCACCGCCGGTTGCGAGTGCGAGGTCGCCGGCCAGATCAGAGCGCGCTAGCATGGATAGCCAGCAATCGTCTGTCATCTCCACGCAGCCTGGAAAGATGCCACCCATGGAGAGGCGGCCGAGCTGCCAGTCTCAGGGCGACGGCGACGGCGAAAACGGCAGAGTCGGCCGCTCGGAGCGGATGGAGCCAGGCTCAGCCTCGGCCAGTGCTCTACCTAGTAGGGAGCACAGCCGGGCATCCAGCTTGGCGGCGATCCGGTCGCCCTCGGCGGTAAGCCTCGACTTCACGAAGCTGCCTCCGCCGCCAGACGAGATTAGCGACGACTACGAGGCGTCGACGAACGGCGACGAGGCAGGGCCCAGGGCGAACGAGGGCGCGGCCGCGCATCACATTCGTCGCAGCAGCACGCAGAGCACCACCAACTCGATGGCAGCTGCGGCGCCAGCCACAAACGGCATCAAGAAGGCAGTGGCAAGGCCCGTGAAGCAGTACTCGCAGCTCTCCGAACAAGAGACGCGGGTGGCCGTAGAGCTCCTGTTCGCCGTCATCAACGAGATGTACACCCTCTCGTCTGCGTGGAACATCCGTCGGACCCTCCTCACGGCCGCAAAGTCGTTTCTGCTCCGGCCCGGGAACCCCTCCCTGTTGACGGTACAGTCGCTCATCCAGTCATCGGTCTTGGATACCTACGCCTCGGACGCGGGCATCGCAGCCTCGCTGCGCAAGCTGCGGGAGAACACCATGCCCACCGACCAGGAGCGGGCGGCGTGGCCGGCGGAGATGACGACGGACGAGAAGGAGAAGCTGGCGGTCAAGGCACGAAGACTGCTCATCCAGAGTGGGGTGCCGGCGGCGCTGATGGGTGTGATGGGCCAGGCGGCGACGGGCGAGGCGCTGGGCAGGGTGTTTGACTGTTTGCAGATCGAGGAGGTGGCGAGGGGCCTGATATTCGGGCTAATGCTGCAGGCAGTGAGGATTGTAACGCACTGATACCGCGGCAAGAGTCGGGATCAACGACGGCGTCCCCTTTGTTCTTCACCAGGGGGCAAGCTAGGCGCAAGGGGAAACGGATTCCGAGCCTCATTGGGTTGTTTGCTCCGATGGGAATTGGATGGCAGACGTGCTCCGTGCTCGACAAGCATTACGACGTTGTACTACATGCTTGACCTGGGCTGCTCGGTGAAGCGGACTCCTTGGGCCTTATCGTGACACCGCCACAGGAGACGTCACGAGACCGAGGTCGGGGGGATGTGCATGCTGGTGTGGATGGATCGGAGAAGACACCAACAACGTGGCTGGCACCGGCCGCATGACGCCTGACAAGCCCCGTCCCCCATTCTACTTGTACGTGCAACTCGGTTGGGTCTACGATCGGGCCCATCGCCACCTCGAACGCCAGCTGTCAGTCACCGGGATGATGCAGGCCGTCACCCCAGCACTCCACGAACCCAGAACGGCTCTAGCGAAACAAACCCACGCGCGGTGCCGGTCAGACAACCTAATAGTTGGGGAAAAAAGCTGGGGCGGCCCCGAGATGCTCGCCCGTTTGGTACACCTGCGCCGAACGTGGCCTCATCCTCCCCCCGGATTCGCCCTGGTTTTTCGCCCACGGAGCCAGCCAGGTAGGCTTGGTGATCAGCAGCGCGCCCCGAGGCAGTGGTGCCGCCCTTCCAGCTGCACGGGTTTCCCCCCTCGTCGGTGTCCAGTCCCGGATCTGCAGGTTTTGGGCTTCGGGGGAGGCGAGGGCAAGGGCCGTCGGTTGGTTGATCGTCTCTGCTGTCACAACCAGACGGCATTTCAACCCCGGAGGGCAGCACGCGACTCTGCAAGCCGTCATGCTGTCTGTAGGAGATGCGCAGACAGGGGCGCGGGTACGGACATGTATGTGCGCTTTCCTGATGCGTCACCGACGGGGGCAGCGTGCAGAAACACTGCCCGCATGGGATGCACATGTGCGGCTTGGTCTCATTCGTGGGAACAACATGCCGTGACCGCTGCACGTTGCAGATGAACCATTATTAAGTATATGTACATACATGGTCATGTGCGAATAGTCAAAACAGAGGGCACAATCCATCCCCCATACCATACCGTGTCATGCTGGCAATACCATGCAATGCCCTGAGTGGCTGCGGACTGGCGTGGAGGCACCGTAGTCCCGGGCTTCTTGTTCCTGTTTCAGGCTCGGCTCCCAGCCACAGCTGTCTCCGGTCCAGCACCCCGGCCAGGAGCCTCGGCGCGTGTTCCAGAAGCATTCCATCGCTTTGCCCCAACACAGCCGTACGCCACCGGCGCCATGACTCTCCATGAGGCGTTGACGGGCAGGTAACTGGACAGAGACTGCAGACGATAAGCCGCCCTGCGGACTGAACCAGGTGGATCATGGGGTTCAGTGAAGCGCTAGACCCAGAATACATATCAGCAAGAATTGACAGCGTGCGTGAAAAATTGCGAGGTAGAATGAAACGCCGTCCGTCGTGCCCGAGTCGGCCGTATCGCATAACCACGGTGCACAGTCGCACAGAGTATTCAAAGAAGCAGAGTGCCACTGCAAAATCGTAAAAGGAACGACGCCATGTGTGGAAAAACGTTGCGGAACGGGTGTCAACAGATTGCCGGCGTTGCAGAAAGTGAAGGCGTAGGCGTTGGTGATAACCGTGGCTATGATATTCGTTGCTGAGTGAAAGGTGTGAAGTGTATCGTCAATTAGGTAGCCGTGTGGCTGGCTCAAGGCTTAAAGACGGCGCTCGTGAGACGGACTTCGCTTTCAGCTGGCTTGTCCTTCATCGGTGGCGTGGGTGCAGGCGGTGACATCGGAGAGGCCATGGCCGAATCCACGATTGGGGCAACCATAGCGGCAGCACAAGACGGAGCGGCGGCTGTTTTGAGCTTCTCGTGGCTCCTCTGCCTCTCATGCTCCGTGCGCAGAGGCCACCGCTGCTTCTTGGCCACGTGCTCGCTTGCATTGCTGCTCATCCTGGAGATTGCGTTCTCGACATCAGCCAGCAGAGCATAGACGTCGTCTCCGGCGTAGATCCGGATGCTCTCCACATCGGCGCGCCTCAAGGTCGTGCTGGTTGCTCGGCTCTCCTTGCCCTTGTCTGCGGCCTCCTCGACGACGGAGTGCTCCACAGTGCTAGGCAGCTGGGCCACCACCCGTTGCGGAGATGGGGAGCTGCCCCCGGTTCGGTTGGAAAACGACTGCTTTGACGGGCTCCGGGGAGGTGTGGAGATGTCGCGAGGAGGCGGCGATCGCATCCCCGTGGCTTGCTGCAGCGACTCGCTAGCCGCCGCCGCGGCAGGGCCGCCAGGGACAGGCAGGATGGTCGCGGCGGCGACATGCTCCAGAAGCTTCTGGCGAACGCGGGTGCGGCGGTTCTCGGCCCGCTCGAGCTTGGTGACCCAGTCGTCGATGGAAGCATCAAGCTCCGCCAGAGCCTCCTCTTGCTTCAGCATTGACTCGTGGCTGAACCGGGCCACGCGGGGAGAGCGGAGATATTGGCAGATGCGAGAGTGGAGGTTGCGACGCCCGGCTCGCAAGGACGTGAAAGTGCGTCGGAGATATTCCGTCCGGTCGTCGAGATGGCGAAGCTCCTGTTCGGTTTCGGTGAGCTCCTGGAGCTCCGGGATAGAGGGACATGTGTATTTTACCTTTGACAGGGCCTCGACATCTTCCACCTTGAGGACCTCAAATCTCTCAGCCTGGCCGAATGCCTGCCTGTAAAGGGCCGCCACGTCGTTGGCATTGAGTTTGCTCATGGCATCGCTCGCCTTCCACCCCCTTGGCAGTTCCTCAAACGCCCTTCGCTCGGAGCTCTTGGCCTCGCTGCGCTTCAGAAGCGGCCCATTGTTGTTGCGCACCTCAATACGCTTCCTAGGCCTGCCCCTGTCCGTGACGGTCGACGACTCGGATGCTCCCCTGCGGTGGCCGTAGATGTGGCCACGCTGATCTTCTGCGTGCGGCACCACGCCCCGCTCACCGACGGCACATCCATCCCATGGTCTGGGAGAGGCACGATGGGATTCCATGGGCGGAGCCGAGACGGGGGTCGGTAGTGTTGTGGCCGACGCGCCGTCCGTGGTAGCGGATCGGGGGCAAGTGAGATCTGGCGATGAGGCACTTGGCCTGAATCGTGCCCGGCTCATGGGCGAGACGTCCATGCGGGCCGACCGTGACGATTCCAACGGCGGAGTGCTGTCAGATCTGAGCTTTGCTGTAGAGATTCTGGATTGCAGAAGAGGCACTGGGGAATTGGACCTTGGGATGACGAGCGGAGCGAGGTGTTTAGGAGACACCGGTCGGTGTGCCGTTGGGGTGGCCGCTGTGAATGCCTCTTCGATGGCTTTGGCAAAATCATCCTCATCATCCTCTTCCGTTACTGCGACTCGCGCCACACCCACAAACCGACTTGTCTCGGTTGTGTCATCTGGGGCACTGAAAGAGCGCTCGTGAAGCGGCGGCCTGCCAGGGATGGTTGCTGCCTTCCAGTTAGCGAGGGTGTTATTTGCAGCCAGACGGTCCAGTTCAGGGCCATCATACGTGAATCCATGGCGGCTTCTTGCACCGTCGTCATGGGACCCAACTCGGAAACGCTGACTTTGCGCCGGCGCACGAGGTTGTGCTGGTTGATTCTGAGTCTCAGATTCACTCCTGCACCGGCCTTGTCGCTCTTCTCGCTGCTCTGGGCCATTGCAACGGCAAAGGCCTCTTCCGGATCCAACGCCTTGCCACTGTTTACAAGCTGCTTCTCTTTAGGGAAGAGCTGGTATTTCCGTAGCTGGTCCGGCTGCAGCATCCTCCAGGCAAAGGGCTTCCGGGGAGTAGATGTGGGTGTCGCTGTCTGCGTAACACGGTGTAAGTTAGAAGAGAAAGGAGGCAAATAAGCAGAGTAGAGCACATGCATACCAAGAGCATTGGCGGTGGCGGTGAGGAAGGTTTCGATATAGAGCCCGGCTCCAGGTTGGCGATGCAGCTGGCGATGTGAGCCATGAGAGAGTGGGGCATTCCAACTCTGCAGCTTGTCGTGTTTGGAAACAGTCAGAGGTAAATGAAGACAGTCTGATGAGGCCACGGGTGGTGAGCTAAGCCAGGCGGTCAACAGGCAACGGGGACGGGGCCGTTGAACGACAGAACAGCATGCGTGGGATATATTTAAAAGCAGCGCGAGGAGGCACACACGGAGCCAGCCCTGATAGGCAACATGGATGGCAGCCCTTCACTTGCATCCAGGCTAGCGGCAGCGAGGAAAGGGTCCACCGCCAAGGCCTCGGGCCCATCGAGGCGATGAGGGTCCCGAGTGTCAGAGTCATCGGAGAGGCCAAAACTCAGCTTGCATTGGGTTGGGATGAGGTGTGGTGTAGGCGGTGGGGCGACGAGGGAGGAGTACTCGTACGTGGAGTTGAAACGGCTGCAGGGCGCAACAAGAGGCCACGTCCAGGACCCCTGCAACCCTGCTGCCGATTGCACGGCGAGATCTCCCTGATACGCGATGCCACTTTGGGTGCCACGCTGGGTGCCACGCCCAGGCTGTGGGGGACGGAGCGGGCGGATGGCCAGGTGAGGCAGCGCGGCCGAAGATTGGTAGAGACGGAGGACGGGGAGCGCATCTGGCACAGTGGTGACTCCTTGGTGGCGGTCCCAGGTTGGAGGAGCGCCTGGCAGGCCGCCTTGAAGGCGTCGGGTCGTGCAAGCCGCCCGAGGCGAGGTGAACTGGACCATGGTCGCTGCCGTCGCGTGCGGACAGGGAGCGTCTGTTGGTGGCCTGTGCTTGGGGGGCAATGCCCGCTCGAGTGACGATTCCCTCGTCCCCTGCCGACGTGTCTGGGCGCCGGAGAAAGATGCCACTGCACCGATGGCCCTGATGGGTGTGGTGCGGATGCCCTCGCGGGAAACTGGCAGGAACTGCACCGCCCTGGCCCAGCGGCTTGGGCTAGCAGAGGTACGAAACAAGTTGCCCGACTCGCCACACAAGCCGCGATATTCTTTCTTCATCCCTTGCGATGCTCTGGCTGTCCTCCCTTGCTTCCGTCCATGCTTCCAGCTTCTGCCCTGCCCTGTGTCTCTCCTCGTGTGTCGCTCAAGTCTCAAGACAGAACGGCCCCAGCGCTCTCGCCTGGGCCCAAGCCGGCCATGCTGCGTCCATGCTCATTGCTCACCCAAGGTACTGCCTGGGCGCGGCGGGTCGGACGACGCAAATTAATGTCACTGCGTTGCGGGATCCATCGCTGTGCTCGTAGATGAGGAGTGCCCTGGTTCCAGTCTCGTGGGTTTCACTGCGCCGCAGATGGTACGGCATCCATTGCCGACATGTGGCGAGGAGGGTAGCACCAAATCCTCCCCCGCAACAGGGGCAGATGCGTCATCAAGAGTCCCGCCCGTCTTGCTCGTACTCGTACAATGCAGGAGGCTGCGAGGATGTGAGGCCCGTGAGCACGAGTACAGCGAAACCGGCAGAGAATACGAACATCCAGATGCGCTGGGCTGGGCTGGGCCGGACGGTGGAGTCGGCGAGGCCAAGGAAGCTGTCAACACCACAGACGGCCATCACCAGCCTCGACATGGGGTCTGGATGCAGGCATCGAGAGCCGTACCACGTGCAACAGAACGCCAAACAAGCCACCCAAGGCCGCTTGACAGCTATCTTTTTCCACGGCCAACCGCGTGCGGTTCGGTGTTCCGTGGCGCCAAAGCGATGCTTCAGCCTCGGCCCAAGTCTTCACACGTCCGCCAGCCAGTGTCAGTGCGTGCATCCACGTCGGCGGCGTGCGGCGGCGGCGCCGAAAAGTAACAAATGTTTCCGAGCAACGGCCTGCGATCGCCTCAAACGCGAAACGGGCTGAATCGGCATCCTCCAAACCACATGCCAGGGCTTTCACCTCACGGTCCTCACCGCCTGATGAATCCTGGGTGGTGCGCGGAACTTGGAACTTGGAAGCAAACAAGTTCGCAACCGTCCCTCCCACTGGCATCCCCCATCATCTGGTGAGAGAGACTCTGGTGACAGGCAAGGCATCCCATGTCGTCGATCACGCTGGCGCCTGCTAGCCTCGTCCTTGCGGATCGGAGCCAACCGTGTTTGGATGCGTATCCGTCGTCTGGCGAGCGAACCCCTGTTCTTCCAACTTCTTCCCGAGACCACCGACTTCGCTCGCAGCTGAACGTCAGTCAGGACTCAGATCCAAGTCTGGGGAGAATGATGGTCCAGGCTGGCGAGTTGCCTCATGCACTCCGGAATCCGGATACAGGGTTTTTGCCTTGCATGCCACGTGACGAGATGCTCCTGTGAGGGACGAGCCACCGCTGCAGAGTCGACGTGTCGAAGCTCTAATGCTGTCACTTATCAGCCACGGGCCATCAACATGGCGCAATGTGATTCCACGACCGCATCGCATCCCCGGGGCCAATACGCAGAGAGTATCTGCCGTCACGGCAGCAAGCCGCGAGCCGCTGTGCCATGTGTTGCAGACTCGCCACGGCCGACGGTGTCCCCGGAGTCTTTTCTCGTCATGACTCGTGCGACACACAACAAACCATGGCTCTTGCGCACCCCATTTCCGCCTCGTCCTGCATGCAACCCCTCTCATGCGGCCGGCAGGTCCAGCCTCCGATTGGCTATGGATGGCATCCTCCAACGGTGACATCTGTGGCATATACGAGGAGGCTTGCCCGCCAACGGCCTTGCAGCGCATACCTTGAAGGCAACAACGCCCATGCTCTCGAGGACTCAATCAGGCCCTTGCTTTCTCGTTCGCCTATGCATTCCCAAGGCCTTCGTTCCCCGTCTCTTCGGCCTGTGGCCGTGCATGCGGCTCGACAGCTCGGCCATATCACGTCCAAGTGGCAGCAAGTGGGTGGAGGCAGCGACGACCTCCTAACCCAAACAACCCAAGATCTACCCCGGCAATATCCACGCCTTGTGCCGGCAGGTTGCAAAACACCCTGAGGTGTAGGACTGCATGTGTCTTGTCAAGGAAGTCGATTCTGCGGCAGTGTCGCTCCTTGCTCCTAGGTCTCACGGGCCTCCACAAGTCTGACGCCGGATGAGCACGGCTCCCAACATCTCAGACGCTTCGGCGACAAGCAGGCGAGACTCGACAATTTCGCTTCACGGCCTCCTATCCAGAAATCCGCAAGCATGGTACGCTTTGATACAGGATCCGCATGATCGGGGCTTCGGGGTTGGAAACACCGCCTTCGACACTGGGAAGCATTCAATGATGCACGACGCGGAGAGTTTGCTTCCCAGAATAGCAAAGAGGAGATGACCCCGTGGATTTCCAATGTAGACAATCGGACAGTGCTGTTCCAACACAAACGCCGAGTGTCATTGTGCTCAACGCTTCCCCGGCATGAGACGACGGCCAACTCTCCCTCGAGCTTTACAGGTTCAATCCGATGCTCATTGCGACGAAGCGAGCGTTTTGGCAGCTGTGCGGGCGTAGTGCGAGGGCCGAGAATGGACGTCCTGTTCCGCCTCAACATTGCATCAGGCAGTTGCAGGTGAGACACATGGAACCAACACGGGTTTTGTTCTCGACAGGAGGCTGCTTTCAGCGGGTTGCACATCGACTTCGTTTCTCGTTACTCGTACTTGGCACAATCGTCTGAAGAAAACGACCGGCTGCCCCGCTTGGCATGCTTGCACAAGGCTCGAGCACCCTGCTCAACACCCCTGCTCAATGCATCAAGGGGTCCGAGCGGCTCTTTGACGTGGACATCCCAGGTACCCAGGCCAGGCCCATGGTTGAAACATTGTTTCAAACTCCGCACTTTGCCGGGATCCAGACAAGTGATTGTCCGTGCTTGCAGCACTTGTGGCCTGAGCTCGACGTCGGAGCGACGTGTTGTTAGGAGGGGCGCGGAGGATCAGGCTGCTGATGCAGTGGTGGTGATGGACTGGTGGATGAGGCGGGTTCGGCCGAGACGTCGACCGCCGGGATTCGGCCAGCCAAAGACGCCGTGACCACCAACTGCCTCCGGCTCGGTAAGTGGGGCCGACTTCTGACTGACTGGGCCGGAGCAGATGCGTTGCCCGCGCTCCGGCCGAAGATATTTGCAGTTGGTGGTGAATCTACAATCAACGCAGGGACGGCGGCCGTGAGCCCCCGTTTCGCCCTCCCGGCACGCAACAACGGAGAATACTCAATTAGTTTCTCCAAGCTGCGTCTTTTCTTCTTCTTTATCTTCGTTTCTTTTTGCCTCCTTTGTCAGGGATATAACCGCTGTTGCTGCGTCGATCTCGCTGCGAGCCTCGCGCCACTCGACGGCGATCCTACGGCAAGCGTCACACTTATACGACCAAAAGACACCCCGAACAGTGCGGCGCATGGCGCAATCGGGCCTCGGAGGATGGAGTTTGCCGCCGACTAGAGCCCTATCGCGCCCTACACAAGCCGTTCCTCCGTGCGTGACCGTTGAGCGCGTGCGGGCGAATGAAGGGGTGGGCACGGACTACCTGTCGTGCGGCACCGGGCACCCCACGAGGTTGCGCAGAGACGCCAATGGCACGTCCCGTTCGTTCGTTCGTCCATTGCGTGGTTTCTCGACGGCTGGGAGGGTTCCGTTCTGCCCTCATTGTTCCAATCAGCAGAGCGAAACAGGTTGCGTTGCATGGCCTCCACCGTTCGCGGACCAATGGCACGTGGTCGAAGTGCCGTGTTCGTCCAACCGCTGGTGTCTCGAATCTGTGCGCAGATTGGGCTGGCAGGGGTGGTTTGTTACAACGCAGCCTCGTTTTCGGGTTCTACGTTTGGCTATCGTCACTACCAGCACATGCTGCCACTGGCGATGATGCAGTTGCTCGAGATAAGTCTCGTGTCGGTAAAATCGCCGCCAGAGACCGCCGGCAACCGTCATTGTTGGACGAAGAGCGCTCCGGAAAGCTTGATAACGTCTGGCGACGGCCGCCGTGGGAGCGAAATCCGGCGCCCACGGCAGACTTGAGACACGGACAAATCCTCCTTCACGTTTGGTCACACTGCCGAACGGAACTGCCTGGCGTCCCGCGCTCGAGGTCCATGCCCGGCATGCAGGTGCCAGCTTTATCTCTCACAAGCGGCGTTGCAAGCGACTCTTCCCCTCTTCCGACTCCGACTTGTCTACAGTCTTGAATCTTCTTGCAGGCCGACATGCAGGCAACAGGTTTGTTCTCTCGCATGCTGGCTTCAAACTGACGCTTGCTCTCCCGGGTTCCCTCCTCAGTATTCCGCCTTGCGCGTCCATGTCCTTGGATCTTCCCAGCACGGGGCGTAAATGTCGTGGGCGAAGAAGGCGTCCGTGTCAGCGTGGCAGGCTGCGAATGTGGTCGTAGCCATGGCCGTTGTAGGGGCACGCGCCCTTGACAATGCGCGTGCGTGCCCTCGTGGACGATCACGGTCTGATCGTACGTCCGGCACCGGGCGTCGAGCGCAGGATGCGAAAACCACCTGCCACAAAACACGTTCTGGCCCTGGCCGACGAGCGTGTACGCGCCGACGCCGGGGCTGCGGAGACGTAGACTCCCGCGCAGTGCAGGTTTGGGTAGTCTCCATCGACATGGCTGTACTGACCTGGACGAAGACGCCGGCGACGATGCCCCTGGCGTCCGGGTCAGAGCGCTCAGAGTACTCGTCCAGCTTGTTGGCAGGGCCGGACTGTGCCCCTTGCCGGGCGTAGTAGGCATGGTGAGGTGCTGTGCGCAGCGGCGTTGATGACACTGCGCCCATCACCTGGCAGTCATGGCGACATGGCCTCCAGCACGTTTGACTTGTCGGGAGCAGAGCCAACGAGCCTGGTGTCGCCTTGCTTGGCGAACTGCAGCACCGGTAGATTGGACGTCGTACTCGCCGCCCCTGAAGAGGTCGTAAACGGCCAAGTCAAACGTTGCTTCAACCGACTCGCCAGCGCAATGTTCTGAAGGCAGAGTCATCGCGCGCCCTGGAAATGACGTTGGCACGGTCGTCAGTAGAGCTGCCGCCGCTGTGACCAGATTCAGGGGCGGCAAGGCAGCTAGGGCATGCCGGCCGTCAAGACCGTAGCCTTCTCAACGGCGCCGAGTCCAGAATGCTGCCGCTCTTGAGAACTTTTCATGTCCTTGCCGGTGTTGGTGATTGTGGCCTTGACGGGTGTTGTCCTGTATCCCGAGGCAAGTTCCCGCGCCATGGTGCCACCTCGCTCCAGAGGGGGGGTGATGAAGGGATATCCTGAGTTTCTGGACAAGAGATCTGGCTGCCGTAGGGACCGCCGAGGTGCAAGGGTACAAGCTGTACGGAGGCCAACTAGAACTCGCATTCTTAGAGGTTCCTTGTCATACATTGGCCCTTGTAGAATCTGGGTGCAGCTCGAAGCAATGACTGCAGAGCTCCATGACATGTTTGCGATGTAACGTTTTTATTGCAGAAGAAGCTGTTCTAGACACGGGTGTCTCGACAACCTGTGCTTCGTCTGTTCTGCTTCTGCACAGTAGTCGCGCAATGGAAGTCGAGTGCAGCCCGCCAGTCTGGGCATTTCTCCATGTACTATATCGGTAGTATGCCCAGGAGGACACAAGATCCCCGACCGCTACTTCGCAGGCCTCCTCAGGGGTGAGACTCAAGTTCCGGACGCTCTCCAAGTCTGAGATAACCACAGTCTCCGACCGACGGAATTATCCAACTTGATATCGTCGTGCTCGAAGCCGAGGGATATTATGGCGCCAAGAGCTTCTCGAGCATCCTCCTCAGCTCAGCCTCATTCACCACCGACATCGGATAGCACCAATGCTGGAGTGCCACCGTCGCATTTGACGTGCAGTGGTATGACGCTGCCCTGCAGAGGCTTGAGACCCTCGTACATACGCAACTCGTTGGTAAACTCTTCCTCCCAGCCGGCTTCAATGTCTTGGGAGGATGCCCGACGGCCAAAGCGGCGGGAGGACGCCGAGTCGGGACCGACTTTGGAAGGCAGGTCGTCACCAACCAGTGCATCTAGCGGCTGAAGATGTCGCGACGAAGTGTCGGGTAGTAGATTTGGGGGTGAATTTGACTCGCCCATGACCGCCCCTGAAAGAGTGCAGGACCCGCTTGGAACTGGTCCCAAATGATTAGACGGCGAACAGAGTCTCCGGGGTCGTTCGTACGTACCTGAAGCTGCACGATTCAGGGCGGCTCCATCGGCGGCAGCAACGGTGGCGCCTTGATGCTGTGCTTCTCCCGAGGCAAGGAGTGGGGTGACGAGACCCACAGTAATACCGCCTCGGCAAAGCCCCGGCAGTTTCTGCTCCTGTTGCTCGCGGGATGCAAGCAAGCCTTGCAAAACTCGATGCTCCTCTGCTTTGCTGTCGAGAACCGCCCCATGCGTAAGGTAGCTGGCGAGCCGCGTCCTGCCGTCGATCCCGGACCAAAGTTACGCGCATTCCCAGAGCGCTGTCGGACTCTCGTGCAGCTCACAGCGCTTGCGCGACCAGTCCCGCGGAACGGCCATGCGCTCAAGGACCCCAGCATCAACGTCACCGACTGGCAACGACGGTAGGATTTAAGGATTCCCCTCCTATAGAGAACTTCGTGCCACCCTTCTTCCCCATCAAGAGGCATGGTCTGGTCTGCCAGAAGCTTCATAAACACGCCACTTCTAGCTGCCACTGCACTTTGCGGCTTAGTTGGCTATTTTCAGCCAGTTTAATTGGGTCATGGCCACCCCTCTTGTGGCACCTCCACCAACAAGCTCCACGCTAGGCGTTGGCCATGTTGACGGGGAACTGAGCGGACGCTAGCCACAGATCACGCCGACTTCCAAGTTCTCACAAGCCATGTCCCCAGTTGAGGCGTCGAGCCCACGACACGGATTAGCCAATGCCAGCTCGACTGTTGCATGGCTTGGGTTTGCCCCCGGGGTTCCCCGCACACGCTCGCCATAGCTCGCTCAACCTGCTCTTATAGGCCCCATCGCCACCAACAGCGCATCACCATGGGCCTCCTGTTTCAGCTTCAAACCCTTCATCGCACCCCGCGACGCGACATGCAAATCTGCAACGCGTGCCAGAATGTTCCTGCCGAGCACCACGTGTGGTGGCTTGAGCAAGAGAGCGGCCACCAACTACAGCGCGCAATCGGTACTCGTCATTGTACGGCTCATTGCAGTTAGGTTATGCTCGGACTCTGACACATCATCTTAGGTTTGCTCGACTTTGGCGTTATACAATGCCTTGGAGCTCCTTACTCTCATCTTTATGACCTTTAAAAGACGCAAGGGTCTTTATTTTTGGAGCATCTCCCTGGCATCGTTCGGGGTGATACCTTACTCCGCAGGCTGGATTCTTGTCCAATTCAACCCCAGCATCGCTTACGTCGGCATGATATTCTCGACTATCGGCTGGGTCCTGCTAGTCTCCGGTCAATCTGTTGTCCTGTATTCGCGACTGCACCTGGTACTCAACAATGCCAACATACTCCGCGGTGTCCTCTGGATGATTATCTGCAACGGGCTTGTCTGGCACACTTCCATCACCGTTCTCCTATTCGGTTCCACCTACAGTCCGCCTCAAAATAGAAGCGGCTTCATCAATACGTACAGCGTCATGGAGAAGGTCCAAATGACCTTCTTCTGCCTGCAGGAGTTCATCATCTCCGGCCTATATATATGGATGGCCGCGGATATCCTCAGGACGGCTCTCGGCAACAGGCGACGATTTATGTGGCAGCTTTTCGCCATCAACGTCCTGATCGTCATCATGGATATCGGACTCCTCGCAGTCGAATATAAGAATCACTTCGTCTTGGAGCAAGGACTCAAAGTCGTCATATATTCCATAAAGCTCAAGCTTGAGTTTGCCATCCTGGGTCAGCTTGTTGAATTTATCCAGCATCGCGGCCTCACTCATTCCGGTTCCCTTTCGCGAGGTCACACGACTGCATCTGTGGAACTGTCTGGCAACCGGCCGCGGACAGGGCTTAAACATGCGCGCTCCGCAAGCATGCCAGAGGCTATACACATGGAGGAATTGCAAGCTAACGCTGCAGTGTCCCCGGACACATCATCACAGCAGGGGAGTGGGAATAGTCAGAATATGGTCACAGAGACGATTGATGAGAATGGTTGTGTTTTGGAGCCTGATGCTTATGGCGAGGACCACCTCTACGAGAATGCCATTCGACAGATATCGAGGCAGTAACAGCGTACCGCAACTCGTTTTGTTGAAACAACTTCCTCATACACAGAACCAACAAGCAGGAAAATGATAACCGTCCTATGGCTGCCCACTACCTCTGGACGTGGGCTTTTGAAGGCGATGAACCCATGTCATGTCTTGTCAAATTCTGGAAGAGCCCATTTCTGCATCCACGCAGACTTGACCACTTCCTCAGCCCTGGGCCGATCCTCTGGCCTGAACGAGAGCATCGACCGCATCAGCGTCAAGATCGCATGCCTCTCGTCGGAGTCAAATTTCGCCATCTTCAAATCCTGCCGCGGCACTTGCAGGCTATCCTCGAAGCGATCCTCTAACGTCTGAATGTCCCGTTTCGGTGTCCCGTCTTCAAAGAACCAATTTGTTCTTGCTTCCCACGACCCCCACCATTCGGCTGGCGGGACGCCGAGTGCCTCGACCTGCTCGCAGGTAATGTCATCCTCTGTGGCGAGAAGGCCGTCGAATAGAGATTTCTGTCCTAGTATTTCCCAGATAGAACAGGCAAGTGTCCAAATGTCGGAAGAAAAGGAGAGGGGTTTCGTCGGTTCGAATCGGGTTTCTGGTGGCTGTAGACATATCGGCGTATGAGACGTATACCTAGCTTCGCGCAAGGGCGAGTAAGTCTCGCCGAAGTCCGTAAGAAAGATCTTAGCCTCGAAGAGGGCTATATCTTCGCTTCGCTTCCCTAGCCAAATCGGTATAACGGCGCGGGACGGGACGTCTATTGGCACTGGCTCTCCGTCGTATCGAACAACCGGCTCCAGCCTTGGCTCGCCGTTCTCACGGTACATCTGCTCGTCTGACATGTCCGCTATGGTAGGTGGCAGTCGTAGAAGGACATTGCCCAGGTGGAGATCTAGGTGAAAGGCATTAGTCGATAGGACGGCCAACGTGTGGGTGAGAGCCATACCTCCATGGACGAAACCACGAGAATGCATGTAGGAAACAGCTAGAACAAGCTGCGCGGCCAAGGCTCTGGCGACATCAGGCTGAAATACCCGCACGTACGATGCTTCTTTGACCCAGGACAGACTGGCTCTCGCGGGCATGGTCACATAGCAAGGATGGATACCGTTGGGGCCGTGCACCTTGAAGTGGTCGAGAAGCGTAGGGATAAAAGCCTTGCTTAAGCCATCCGAGGAAGCGTGCTGAGAATCATTCAAGGCTGACAGAGCATCCATCTCCCGTGTGGTGGAATCAGCGATGCCGACCTTGACTGCAACAAGGTTCTTCAACTGGTTCTGTCCATCTCGGGCCAGCCAGGTGGTGGAGAATGTACCGTGCCCAAGCTTGTGAACAACTCGGTATCGATCGTGAAGCGTGTGGCCAATCTGTATGGGATGATACCCCCCAGGTCGGTATTTCTCAAATCTCTCCACTCCCTCAATAGGCTCGAACTGAAAATCGGGCGTTGAGTCGTCGCTGGATGACATTGAGCTGAACGCGCAGCCCAGGAATGACGGGCAGTGGGAGTGCTGGCTCTTTCGTTGCGCGGCGGAAGCTTGGAGGACTGCGCCCTGTCGGTGGCGGACACGAAGTCGAAGGGAGGGATGGCAGGACAAGGAAATGCGCATGGTGGGCAAGGCGGCTCGTCATGCGAAGGACCAAGGGGCGGCCTCGATCAGCGCTACCAGCACCAAGGTATGCGGCGGTGTAGATGAGGCATTGGAGGATCGAGGAGGATGTCGGCGGCGGCCATTGACGGTGTCGGCGCGTAGACGTCTTGGGCGCAGGTTGTTGGGTGACGGGTCTGGTGGGTGAGTTGCAAAGTGGAGGTTGTTGGCAACTGGGATGTCAGCTCTCACAGGGCACAAAGTACGTACTCGTACTCGGCATCCGGCAATCTTTGCTTCTCGCATGACCAAATCGAGCAAATTCTCCGTATTGCGGCTCTCTCAGAAGCCGATAAGTTACGCATCGGAGCACGCTCGGCGACATGGCTGCTGTACCCGACGCGTCCGCTTAGCTTGTGAAAAGCCTCCGCCTCGCACACGATTGGGCAATACGATAGCTGAGATTCACGAGGAATTATCGGAAATAATACAGGCAGTAGCATGAGTATTCCCAGTATTACAAAATCTCCGATCGAATGACCACTGGGGATGTTTGCGGAGGCGGGGCGGCACGTGATGCCCTGATTAGGAATGTGTGACGGGCTGACGGCAGAACCATATGCAATGGGGTTCTCGTGCCGGAAGTGGCCTGAACTGAGATACATTCCGGTCTTGTTCGGACACATGTCGTGGTTCTCTGTCTTGAAGCGAATCAGTCTCCCCCGGTCTCCTCAGATTTCAATCACCATCACAAGGCGGGGCTTCGCATCGGTCAACATGACGACCCGCGATCCCACGACGCTGTCCAACTACGGCGCGTGGCGCACCAAGCACACGACGGTCAACTTCAAGCTCGACTTTGAGGAGAAGTGTCTCAAGGGCTCCGTCCTTCTGCAGCTCGAGAGCCAGACTGACAGGGAGAGCACCGAGGTCGTCCTGGACACGAGATTCGTCAACGTCTCGTCCGTCAGCGTCAACTCCGACGAGTCCAAGTGGGAGCTGAAGCCGCACGCCGCCCCCTTTGGTGCGCCGTTGCACATCTCACTTCCGCAGGGCGCTCCCAAGGGCGAGGTCATCGACCTTGCGATCGATCTGCAGACGACGGACAAGTGCACGGCGCTGCAGTGGCTCACCCCCGCTCAGACCTCGAACAAGAAGCACCCTTACATGTTCTCGCAATGCCAGGCCATCAATGCCCGGTCAATCTTCCCGTGCCAGGACACCCCAGACGTCAAGTCGACCTTTACCTTCAAGCTCACCTCCTCGCTCCCCGTGGTTGCCTCTGGCATTCCCGTCGGCGACCATACCGCGACCCCCGGCACGGAGAAGCTCTACGAGTTTGAGCAAAAGGTCCCCATTCCCTCTTACCTGTTTGCCGTCGCCTCGGGGGACATTGCTACTGCCCCCATCGGCCCCCGCAGTGTCGTCGCGACTGGCCCGAATGAGCTCGAGGACTGCAAGTGGGAGCTGGAGCAGGACATGGAAAAGTTCATGACCATTGCCGAGAAGCTCATCTTCCCGTACAGGTGGGGAGAGTACAATGTCTTGGTTCTTCCTCCCAGCTTCCCTTACGGAGGTCGGTTGTGCCACGATGAGATCTGCTGAAGCTTACTAACAGCCGGCGTAGGCATGGAGAACCCGGTCTACACCTTTGCGACGCCGACCATCATCAGCGGGGACCGTCAGAATGTCGACGTCATTGCCCATGAGCTGAGCCACAGCTGGAGTGGAAACCTGGTCTCCAACGCTAGCTGGGAGCATTTGTGAGTTGCCCGAATGGCCGGCCAGACAGCACATCAGGACACTGACACTCGCGCAGCTGGCTGAACGAGGGCTGGACCGTGTACCTCGAGCGACGAATTCAGGCCGCTATCCACGGCGAACCCGAGTTTGACTTCTCGTCCATCCTCGGCTGGAAGGGTCTCGGTGAGTACGCATCGACGCGATGGTCAAGGCACCACCGCTGATGATTGCCAGAGGACGCTGTTGCACTGTTCGGCAAGGATCACGAATACACCAAGTTGATCATCAGCCACGACAACGTAGACCCCGAGGATGTCTACAGCCAGGTCGCCTACGAAAAGGGCTTCCACTTCCTCTACTACCTGGACCGGCTGGTCGGCCGCGAGTACTTTGACAGGTTCATTCCTCACTACTTCACCAAGTGGTCGGGCAAGTCGCTGGACTCCTTTGAGTTCCGGGACACGTTCATGGACTTTTTCAACGGCCTCGGCGATGAGGGCCTCAAGAGCAAGGTCGCTGTTATTGACTGGGAGGCCAGGTTCTACACTCCTGGTCTGCCGCCGAAGCCTGACTTTGACACCACGCTGGTGACCATGTGCTACGATCTGGCAGAGAAGTGGAAGGATGCCGTAAGTTGCTCATCACGCATCGTCGAAGAATTATACATCTGCTGACACGCTTTCAGTCGTTTGGGCCAAGCGCCAAGGACGTCGAGTCCTTTACCGCCAACCAGAAGCTCGTCTTCCTCGACAAGGTGTCGCAGGCCGAGCCGCTGAGCGCCGAGCGGGCCCAGCTCCTGGGCAAGGTGTATGACTTGATCTCGTCGAAGAATGCCGAGCTCAAGACGGCGTACTACCTCGTTGCCCTCAAAGCCAACGACCCGACCTGCTTCCACGGAGCCGCCGAGCTCCTCGGTCTTGTCGGTCGGATGAAGTTCGTCCGGCCCCTCTTCCGCGCGCTGTTCAAGGTGGACAAGAGGCTGGCTCTGGATACGTTTGCGAAGAACAGGGACTTTTACCACCCCATCTGCCGGGCCATGGTGCAGAAGGATTTGGGCATTCAGGACTAGACACCGTGTTCCGAGCTCGGTTCAATGTGGGCATGTAGCCAAGCGTATAGACATGCACCCATCTACTGTAGCCACGATGAGGCACCCATGCTTTCCGCCCACGATTGGTTCCCTGCACGCTCAAACTCCTGTACGGAGTAGACGTCTTTTGCGCCGAAATTGCCGTACAGATGCGGAAATCCGCCCTCCCACTTGATCGGATCGACAAACTTGGCGAGCTCAAACTTGATCAACCACAAGTTGGAGACAGTACTAAAGAATCTGTCTGCCGTGAGAGGTGCCTGTTTGCATCAGTATTTTGTATCCGACATGGGCTGTAGCGTGTCTCACCTGCGTGCCCGTGCTGAGGTGAACGAAGCCATCATTCTTGTCCAGATCAGAGAGGGGATATTCTGCCGGAACTGGCTCCGGCGGAGCCGACGGCACAATCTTGTATACATATGTCGGTAGAGGATCTGGCTCCATGCTTGTAATGAACTGTGGGCCACCAGTTCTAATTCTTGTGTTCTGAGCTTCTGATCTGCCAATTGTCGACTGGAGAGTGGTTGTGGGTGATGGCGTCTAGGGTAGGCTGTCAGGTGGGGCGGAGGCACGAAATTGTCTGCTTATCGCACAACTTGACGTGAGGTCCAACTTTCACCTCTCATCAGCTCCTCTGTCGCGCCCACAATTCAGCGATAGCGACGCGATGTCGGAATACTACGAAGCCTTCTCATAGCGTCATCCGAGGCACAATGTCGCGAGGCCCAGTCCCCTCGCAGCTCTGCCTGCTGTCCTCATTGCCTGACCGTCCCTTTGGCGAAAAGGTCCGATTCTTGGGATGGTACGTCCATGGGCGGCTCGTACAATGCTTCTACTGGAGCAGCCTCGGGACTTTATGCCGAGAATCTGCGCAGCGTGCTGACTGCTCTGCAGTGTCACCTCATATTCCACAGCATCGGCTTCGCTGACGGTTGGCCATCTGCATCCGAAAGGAACTAGTGTCACGGTGTCGGTCAACATCGAGCTGTTGCTTGAAACGCTGCCATCCGAACTGACACGTATTGGCGAGTGGATAAACGTCATTGGATACGTGGCGGCCAAACCGGAGGATCCAGCTGCCGTCTCTGGGGCTGCGGATGTCCCATCAGCGTATGTCCAGGCATTGCTACTCTGGCCAACGGGACCCTTGGATATTCAACGCTACGAGACGAGCTTCCAGGAAGGACCAAGCCCACTGGCCTGAAGCGTCGCCCGGTCAGAAGCGGGCATAATCGCGGAACGGGCAAGGGCAGGGTGACACCGTTGGGCAGCTCTCGGGGTTGGCTGTAACGACACGCTGGCCGAATGCATGAATGCCATCAACGGCAGGTGGACCATACCACGAACGCCAATAGGGACATCCAACTCGACATGGTGAGGTCTGTTCATATACCGCAGTCCTCCAATGCCCTGCTCCTTGAGCGGCGTGCATACCAAGTGGAGTCACACATGCCCTTGGAGGTCGCGGCCGTCCATTGGATTAAAACATTGCCACATGGCAGCACGCTGCCGGATCACGGAACTCACCAGCACGGATTCCAGCGGCCCAGAAGGTGCTGCCCTTCACCGCGAGCGAATACTGGGATTGCTGTGTATCTGATTCGCCCACGTTCCGTTGGCACGACCTCGAGGCCTTCGGCCTTTCGACTTCCAGCCTTTTCATGTCACGGACTGGCTGTGTAACACACCCGCCCTACCAACGGTAAAGTCCAACTTGGAACATGATGCTTGCAGCAGACTCCAGTTCTTGAGCGAATTATTCCCGAGATCGAGTGTCCGACTGTCCTGATCGTCATCGGACCCCAGCTCGCCGACGGTCGTTGTGTTGTCGCGGGTTGCCCCCTCTGCTTCCCTCGCTGAACCCGCGGGAAACGGTTACTGGCTGGTGCAGCGGTCGCTTGAGTGTCTTTGACGGATTTTCCTGGATCTTGGCGGCCATCTGTCTGTCCCACAGCTCCTTGGACTTTCGACATATGTCGTCAATTTGCTCCTAAAGAAACGAACTCATGTCAGTCGGAAAGTGGACGAAAATCCGGACATGCTGGAGCTCACATCTGTCAGGCAAGCGCCTGGTGTCGAAATGAGGAACCCATCCTCTCCCTGGATTCCCATTGTCAGTGGGACCAACTCTGCAGACATGGCATGGGTTGGGTACCTCGAGGGTGTATGGCCGAACTGTTGCTTGAGGCCCAAGGTGATATTGGAGCTCCTGAGTTATGACCTTCTTGTGGATATCCAGATGGGGTATCCAGTATCGATTCATTGACAACGACATGGCGACGTGCTTCAGATCTTGGGGAGGGTTGATCAGCAAAGGGAAGCGGCGGGTGCAGTTCAGCTCCCTCTGCCCAGAAGGAGACGGAAGTGGGCGACCCAGGCTGGCATTTATGGCAAAGGTTGGCGCCAGGGAGGCGGAATGATCTCAAGATCCACTCCAAGCTCATGCCGTCGTACAGGAGGACCAATTGCCTCCAGTCCAATCACAACACCACGCGACCCAGCTTCACCGCCCGGCCACGACGACAGCCGCCGACGTGCCATATTTGGTGATGTGCAGTGCTGGCATGCAAAGAAGGTCCTGATGTTTGCACCCATATTCGCGGGCTCCTCGACCAAAGAACCCTGTCACGCATAGCGTGAAGTGACGCTGGCAAAAGTGAGGCGGACAAGTCACCACGGGCGGGCCGATGATTGGTAGCCCGCCTCATCGTTGTGGTAGACACCATACAGGCGTAGATGGCAGTGAGTTAATGAACTTGGAGCTTGGCCACTGGACATTCTGCCTTGGTCGAGCGAGGCGTTGATCGCGTTGATCGACAACCTCCAAAGCTCTCTGGAGAGGTGCCGGACGCCACTCCGGGATAATTCAAGCGCCTGCATAATATCAGAAATCACCTCGAGATGCGGAGATGAGGAGAATCCTATCCGGGTACATGCGGACTGCTTGTTTGCTTAATCCATTTGCTCCCTTGCCCGCTTGTGGTCGTCGTGTAGTCGGGTTGGGCTCCGAGGCCCAACGCGTATTCCCTGCTCGTGCAGCTGCCATGCCGGATGGTCGGCGTGCTGCAGCCCGCTGTATGCGCTTTCAATAGGCTACTTGCCTGTATTGCAGAATACATGTGCCTTTGTTCCATGCAGTGGTTTTCATGAGTAGCCCATCTCTGTCGCCTCTCGTACCTGGCGTGTAAGTCGCGGACGAGCTACGAAGCCTCGGCGCGTTGAGCAAGGTTGTACGAAGTACGGACATGCAAAACAAAGCACGTGTGACACTTAAATGTGGCTTTTTGGATGCTATCTGACATGCCTTTGCCAGTCCAAGCAGTCGTAAACATGTCCACAACGGGCCAGCTCTGCAGGAAGCGAAACTCACGGGGCGTCTCGGATCGGGCTGCGGACTCACGATGGTGTGGCAGAGTTCCCCGAAGCATACTGGGCCAATTCATTCCGATTCTACCGGCTTGACGCGACCCTTCCTCGCGTCTCTTATTTATCGCTGGCTCGTCGTGAGTCCAAGAGCCAGATGCCTCGAATCCCTGCTCATCATGATTCACCGTCAGCAGTGCAGCACTCACCCCCTGGGAACGGGTAATCCACGGATCGTCGTGCCTGCAGGTGACTGCATCGCACGTGAACAGCCCCAACAGGCATTATTTGTGCCCCCAGCAGATTCAGCCAGTGAGCGGTGCTGCAGCCACAGGCGAGGTGGGCGTATCAGGGATCAGCGCGACCGCGTCTTGGCCCCTCGAATTTGTTGATGCTTCCGCATACCTCAGCCACGGAGCCACGACATTCCTGCCAGGCGCCTCTTAACGATTCGACGGCTGCCGGCAACGGCAACTGCGCTCGCTCAGTCGATTACCGCCAGCTTGGAACCGCGCGACGTGCTGCTGCGACCGGCCGGCGACGGCTTCGGACGAAGCCCTCGGTGTCGTCATCCCTCCTCGTCCCCTGGCATCAGCACGGTGCGGCAACGCCCACGTTTCTGCGAGGGGGGAGCAACGGAGGGCATGATCGGGGCTCCTTGACGGGCTTTGGATACGGGAATACATGCGACTTTCCTCGAGACTCGGCGGATCTCCTGCGCGCGACTCGGACCCTCCGGCGTAACAGAGCCAGCGCGGGCGCATTGCTTGCAGGGACGCTTGGGATTCACGGGGACCAGCTTCGGTCCCCGCAGACGTTTACGCAGCCATGGCGCCAGCCGGCGGTGGTAACATCAAGGTGGTGGTGAGAGTGCGGCCGTTCAACGGAAGAGGTATGACCGGTGCTCCCCAATGCCCTGGCCATCTAGGGGGACCAGTGGCACTGACCGACTCTCCACAGAAATCGATCGCGGGTCAAGATGCATCGTCAATATGAAGGAGAACCAGACGGTCATCACACCACCGGAAGGGCACGGGGGCAAGGGCGCCAAGGACGGTGGAGCCAAGACGTTCGCCTTCGACCGATCGTACTGGTCCTTCAACAAGGACGACTCGAGCTACGCCGGCCAGTCCAACCTGTTTGACGACTTGGGGAGGCCCCTGTTGGATAATGCTTTCCAGGGGTACAACAACTGCATCTTCGCATACGGTCAAACCGGGTCTGGAAAGTCGTACTCCATGATGGGCTACGGGAAGGAGGTCGGAATTATTCCCAACATCTGCCAGGACATGTTCAAACGAATCGAATCGATCCAGCAGAACGATGCCAGCACCAAGTGCACAGTCGAAGTCTCCTACCTGGAAATCTACAATGAGCGCGTTCGCGACCTGCTTAACCCGGCCACCAAGGGCAACCTCAAGGTCCGGGAGCATCCCTCCACGGGCCCCTACGTCGAGGATCTCGCCAAACTGGTTGTCGGGAGCTTCCAAGAAATCGAGCACTTGATGGACGAGGGAAACAAGGCCAGAACGGTCGCGGCGACCAACATGAACGAAACCTCCAGTCGAAGTCACGCCGTCTTCACCCTCATGCTCACACAAAAGAAGCACGATGCCGAGACGAAGATGGAGATGGAAAAGGTTGCCAAGATCAGCTTGGTCGATTTGGCCGGCTCCGAGAGAGCAACATCCACCGGAGCGACCGGAGCCAGATTAAAGGAGGGCGCCGAGATCAACCGATCTCTCTCGACGCTCGGACGTGTCATTGCAGCGCTGGCTGATCTATCAACCGGGAAGAAGAAGAAAGGCACCAGCCAGGTGCCATATCGAGACAGTGTCCTGACATGGCTGCTCAAGGACTCTCTCGGTGGCAACAGCATGACGGCCATGATAGCGGCCATCAGCCCTGCCGACATCAACTACGACGAAACACTCAGTACGCTGCGATACGCCGACTCTGCGAAGCGCATCAAGAACCACGCCGTCATCAACGAGGACGCCAATGCACGCATGATCAGAGAATTGAAGGAGGAACTCGCGCTCCTGAGAAGCAAGCTTGGCGCTGGTGTCGTGGGTGGAACAGCCGGCGCCCCGGTCCCTGCAGACGAAGTTTACGCAGACGGCACGCCTCTGGAGAAGCAAATGGTCAGCATCACCAACGCCGACGGAACAGTCAAGAAGGTCTCCAAGGCCGACATCGCAGAGCAACTGAGCCAGAGCGAAAAGCTGCTCACTGATCTGAATCAAACTTGGGAGCAGAAGCTGCAAAAGACCGAGGAGATCCACAAGGAGCGTGAAGCGGCCTTGGAGGAACTCGGCATCAGCATCGAAAAGGGCTTCGTGGGCCTGCACACGCCCAAGAAGATGCCCCATCTGGTCAACCTGTCAGATGACCCGCTCCTGGCCGAGTGCCTGGTTTACAACCTCAAGCCTGGAACGACTACCGTGGGCAACGTCGACACCAATGCCGACCACCAAGCCAACATCCGCCTCAACGGAACGAGAATTCTGCACGATCACTGCACTTTCGAGAATGCAGCCGACGGAACCGTGACTGTGATTCCCAGCGAGGGCGCGTCGGTGATGGTGAACGGCAAGCGAATTACAGAACCGAAACAGCTACATTCTGGCTACCGAGTGATTCTGGGAGACTTTCACATCTTCAGGTTCAACCATCCCATGGAAGCGCGAGCAGAGAGAGCCGAAGTGGGACAGAGCTTGCTGCGGCAGTCAATAACGGTTAGCCAGCTGCAGGCCTTGGATCGAACGTCTCCTAGCCCCTCGCCGCGACCAGGTCACGAGCGGTCAATCAGCAAAGCCTCGGACGCTGGCGACTCTCGACCTGAATCGCCGGCCTCCTTCCTCCGACACGGCAGGGACTCTGACTGGTCCCTGGCCCGGCGAGAGGCTGCTGGCGCAATCCTCGGGAGCGACCAGAACTTTGGCAGTCTAACGGACGAGGAACTAAATGCCTTGTTTGAAGAGGTCCAAAGGGCTCGTGCCGAACGTGTCAATGGCCGAGAAGACGGAGAGGACTCGGAATCGGTCACGTCCTACCAGCTCCGCGAAAAGTACATGTCGACTGGGACAATCGACAACTTCTCACTCGATACCGTCCTCACCATGCCGTCGACGCCGAAACAAGGCGAGGCCGAGGACAGGCTGAAGGAAGTTCGAGAGGAAATGCAAAGCCAGCTCGAGAGGCAAAAGGAGGCGTTCCAAGAACAGCTCAAGAACGCTGAAGCCGCCAATGTTGAAGTGGAGGAGATCAGAAAGGAAAAAGCCAAGATGGAGACTGCGCTCAAGGAGCTCAAGGAGGACATGCAGAAACAACTCGTCATCCAACGCAAGCAGTTTGAGGAAAAGATTGAAAAGATGGATCCCTTGAGGCGACCGCGGCCGAATCCGAAGCTCTCTGAAGACGAGATGGGGCGCGCCAGGGCCACCGTCAAGGTGTGGCGTAGCCGCCATTTCGTCAAGATGGCCGAATCGGTCCTCCAAAACGCGGCCATCCTGAAGGAGGCACAGATCATGAGCAACGAACTTGACGAGAGCGTTGTGTTTCAGTTCACCGTTGTCGACGTCGGACACGCGCTCTGCTCCTCGTACGACATGGTACTCAACGGCCTGACCGGCGAAGGAGAGGACCCTGCGTTGGAGGAGGCCCAGAAGCCCTGCATCGGAATCCGCGTCATCGACTACAAGAACAGCGTGGTCCACCTGTGGAGCGTCGACAAGCTGCACGACCGAGTGCGGCAGATGCGGCAGATGCACCAATATCTCGACCAACCAGAGTACGCCCAGCACCTGAGCCTCGACAACCCGTTTGTCGAAACGTGCATGCCGTCATACACACTGGTTGGCGAGGCGGATGTCCCGCTAAAGGCCGTCTTCGAGAGTCGGGTCCAGGACTTTTCACTCGATGTCCTCTCGCCGTACACGTCGCACGCCATCGGCATCGTCAAGCTGTCTCTCGAGCCATCACATGCGCGAGCGCCGACCAACACGCTCAAGTTCAACGTCGTCATGCACGAGCTCATTGGCTTTGCGGAGCGGGAAGGGACAGAAGTACACGCGCAGCTCTTCATTCCAGGGATCTCGGAGGACGACGGAGTCACGACAACCCAGATGATCGACGAGTTTGACGAAGGCCCCATCCGGTTCGAGAGCGTGCACAACATGAGCGTCCCGCTGTTTGCGGCCCAGGATGTGACGCTCAGGGTCGCCATCTTTGCCCACGTCTCGGCAATGCACTTGGATAAGCTCCTCAGCTGGGACGACATGAGAGATGCGGGCCCGATGCAAAATGTCGCAAAGGGGTCGCGGATCAACGAGTCGCAGTTCTTTACCCAGGAGAAGCACGACCTGCTGGCCCGCGTGCAGATCATGGAACTCAACGAGAATGGCGAGTATCAGCCGGTCGAGGTCACGCAAACCAGTGAGCTGGACACGGGCACGTTTCAACTGCACCAAGGCCTGCAACGACGGATTGGAATCAACATTTCGCACAGCTCGGGCGACGCGTTGCCCTGGGGCGATGTCACGGCGGTGCGGGCCGGCAAGGTCCGACTCGTGGATTCTGCGGGCAAGACGCCTGACATGGGCGCCAACGAACCTGACGTGGCTCTCAAACTGTCCTCAAACCCAGTCTTCCGCGAGAATCCAAACGGCACGAGGAGCATCACGATATATGCTCAATGGGATTCAAGCTTGCACAACTCGCTGCTCCTCGACAGGGTCACCGCGGACAAGTACCGGGTGCAGATGACAATCTTCTGGGAGATCAGCTCTGAGAAACTGGCAGAGCCGATGAAGTTTGCTCAGAAGGTGTGCGTTCAGATACTGTCGAGGACCTTTGTGCGCCAGACATCCATGTTCTCGTCGCTGTTCCAGAACGTCCGGTTTGTCCGGTCGTCGACGGGCATCTTTACTCTGACGATGAGGCCCGCTCCGATCAAGAGAGTCGGCGACCTGTGGCGGATGAACAGCCAGCACGACTACGTCAAGGGCGAAGAGAACCTGGCGAGCTGGGCTCCTCGCGGTGTCTCTCTGGTGGGCGACTTCATCTTGGCCCGCAAGAAGCGCAGACGCATTGCCGAGATTGGCGTGATGCAGGCTACTCTGAACAAGCTGGGCATCGATGGCACGGCGCAGCGTCCGAAGCAAGAGGAAGCCGAGCCTCAGTCGTTGCCTGGAGTGCACCCCATTGTCCCGGATGATGATGATGACCTCTTGAACGACACCCCCGACACGTCCCAAGCGCCCTCCTGCGATGACGAGGACGACCTGGAAGAAGAGCCAGAGGAGACTACTATAAAGGTGGAGGAGAATGAGACTCTCGCGGAGAAGCCAGAGTACAACGAGCGCGAGACGGAATTACTGGGGAGGTGCCTTCGGCTTTGGGCCAAGTACCCCGACCCACTGTCCAGCATCCTGAGCCCAGCAAACACAGCGCCTCCAGCAAACGGAATTGCGGCGGAGTCGGCTCTACCGCCCGGCCTCATCACGACAATCGTCCGGGTGCCAAAGAACCCCAAGGTGCTCAAGGGCGGGTATCTACTCGTGCCAAACAGCGACTCCACGCGATGGGTGAAGCGTTTCGTGGAACTTCGAAGGCCGTATCTCCACATCCACTCGGCGTCGGACGGCGATGAGGTGGCCCTCGTGAGCCTGAGAAACTCACGCGTCGACAGCCAACCTGGCGTCCTCGGTCTCCTCCACGGACCAGACGACTACGATGCGCCGCAAGGCCAAAACGGGACTCCAGACTTTACGCCCGGGCACCGCCGCACATCCTCGGGCAGGGTCATCTCGACCATCTGGACCGGCACCGGCGGCGGAGGCTCGTCCTCCAACGGACATGGCCTGCAGCGCCTCAGCGAGCGCATGCAGTCGGCAGTGTTTGCCGTCTACGGGACGGACAACACCTGGCTGTTCGCGGCCCGCAGCGAGCGCGACAAGATGGACTGGATATTCCGCATCGACCAGACGTACCTGTCCAACAGCGAGAGCACGCCCAACAGCGGCATCATGAGCCCGCACGGCGGAAGCCAGTGCTAGTTTATCAGCGGAGGATGAAAGCAATTCGAGTCACGACGTCAACGTACTCATTCTTTCTTTTATTTTTCTCGTGTAGAGAGGCCTGTGCGCCTTTGTACGTTTGTTATTTTCATTTTTTTTTTTTTTTCATTTGTGCACCGGCGGCTTAGACGACTTAGAGTATACCCCCGAGAAGAGCGAGCCCGGGAGAGGGCAAAGGATGTATAAGGCACCATGTACGGCCGAGGACGACAACCCGCGCGCGACCGAGGAAAAGCCCGGCGTGTGGCGGGACAGAGTTTGGATATCGATAGAAGGGGCTTGGACTTGCAAGTCGAGATGTATATTCGAAGGTGTAGGATACCTTGCAGTGTTGGGCGGCCGTTGTTGAGAGGACTGAATGCGGTCCCTGTTGGTTTATGATTCTCGGATGGGGAATGGCATGAGTTGATGCTCGGCTTTCGATGCGACCCGTGGTGGCGTGATGCTTTGATCACGCTGGCAGATGCTACGATTTACGCCTTCTTGGCCGCATGAAGATGTATGCAGTGTCCTTTGTACGAAGTGATTCATGTCGCACTTTGTGCTTGACCGCAAGGAGACCCTCGGTATTTACACTGTCGAATTTGGTGATTGCAACATTCAGGGCAAAGATGTTCCTGGCCAAATTGAGCACGAATACGCTGCCAATGTTACCGCTCCATCAGCAATCTAATCTGGAGCCAAGTAATCTGGCGGCAGCAGGTCTGGAAGAGGCACAGCCCCGGGTGTCGGTCCGACGGAAGGGCTCGCCCGTTCCTTGTCCCACCGCTCACAATCCGCAGGTTCTTGGCTCTAAGGGTTACACCACGAATGGATCGAGAGGGAGCACAAGAGGTGCCATTGCATGGAGGCACCCTAGAACCCGCTAGGTAGACCAGAAGCCCGCGACGACATGTTCGGCAGCCCTTCGGAAGCACTGTACCACCTTGCAACGAATGGGCAGCGCGGCATCTCTGGTGGCGATAACGCCCTTAGAACCGAAGAACTGGGGAAAGAGGCAACGGGCAAGCAGTGCGCTATTATTGACGGCACTCGAGGTCTTGCTCGCCCGTCGCAAAACTTCGCCGGATCTCTCTTGTGGTCGAAATAACCCCATCCCGGGGCCTAGCAAGACGGGAAGCGCATGATTGGTGGGTAGCTTTGCCAGCTCAGCACCGGAGCCGGGGCCCTGGTACGAATTAGCTCGGTTACCGCGCTACAGAAGATCCTGGGACGCGTGTCTATTGGTTCTGCGCGTGGCCATCTTGCAAGGGACTCGGATCTGTTTCGGAGGTGGCACCCATGTTGGTCGCTCACAACGGAACAAAAGGCCAAGAAAAACGGGTTCGGACAAGTGCCGACATGATCGGGCAACGATTCGCTCTGTTCTAGACTTCTAGTGCAGGGTCTCGAAAGAACTGGGCTGGCTGCTCGAAAGGTGCATGTTCGGTTGGGGACAGTAAGGCAGGGCTTCGGAATGGCTTGGCGAGTCTGTGTAGGATCGGCCGCTGTTGCATGTGCGCGCATCATCTTGTACTCGTAGTACCTGCTCCACGGACAGCTCCATTTTAACCACCTTGGAAACCGACTCTTGTGTTGTAATGTGAAAGAGACACCAGGCAATCCCATGGGCCCTTGGGCCGCAGTCGGCGCGCTGCCGTCCCGCCGGAAAATCGACAACCTTGTATGGCCTTCCGTCGCTGACCCAGCCCACTGGATCGCAGGGAGATCCTGGGTGTCAACGGCAGCCATGGTGATGGTTGGCCTGGTGCCAAACTGTCGGGGCAGCAACCACGACAGCCGGCACCAACGGAACACCCAGCCTCGTACTGGAACGACCTGGTGGCCGTCATGCTGAAGATAAGGCGGCACCACCTTCTGACGTGGAGGGTTGCGAAAATGACAAGTCCAAGTCCGGGGACGGAGTTAAGCGAGTAACTGCTCGTTTGATCCCTGGCTTTGCTTTTTCTCCCTCTCAATGTCTGACTTATTATTAACGGCGTAAAAGCAACATCCGCTAGCGACTTCAGAAGCATTCGGCTTTGGAAGGCTAGCAGGGTCCTTTGGAAACTTGGCTTTTCCGGGAATTCGGTACCACGCATTCGGGGACTTGCTGCCTGATTTTCTTCTTGGTGAGACTGGGTGGTGTAAGTGGCAGCCACATGGACGGTTCATCGGTCCTGTACGAGTATGTGGCATTGCATCTCCGTGGACGAGGCCGGGCACAGCGTCAGCCACGCCCGTCATCAGAAGTTTGCGCCAAGCTGCTCCAGCACTTGTGAACTGCAGTCCAGTCAAGCTATCCGTGGGCGTGCTATCCGTGGGCGTTTAATCTCCGCAGCGGATTGCCGCACTCCATAGTACGCAGCATGGTGTACGAGCACTCGTAGGTGGCTTCGGGGAGGGGTTGCCATGGACGTCGAGTCCTTGGGGGACCTTGGTGAGGCAGCGGGGGCGTCTGCGTCCTCATCATTGCGAGCTAGGCTCCCCTCCCTCCAATTTGCCGACTGCCACACATATATCAGCCTCAAATGACAAACGATACTCGAGCAGGGAAAAAGAAAACACAGTGCGAAACCACGCTGTTTCTCCAGGATCTGTATCAACTACAGGAGACCACCACTTTCGGCATTCCACATACCGTACGAGTAACACACAGAGACACCGGCGCGGGCGGGTGAGCCAGCCCGACCCGAGAGCCGGGAATCCCACCCTTGGTTTGGGGCCTGTTGTCTTGGGTCGTTGGGTGGCGCCCTTTGAGCGCCACAAAATCGCCCGACCCTGTCTCGGGCACACCCCCATGAACGACGCCCCGCCGCCTGCCGCTCTTGGGAAATTAGCTGAACCAGTGTGCCGGGACCAGCCTGAGGTCGACGGACTGGAAGAGGGACTCGGGCTGAGGCAGAAGACATATTTAGCAACAGTGGAGGGGATGGGGGTTCTCGTGACTCGGGCAGGGCGAACAGTGATGTCGTCGAAGCTTGTACTTGCTTGTGCTTCTTCAGACTGAAGCTTGGAGCTCGCCGTCTGTCTCCGGCCGTTGCGCGGGGCCGTTTCTCGGCGTGTGAGCTGTCGTGAACCACGAGGCCCGAGGTGGAGCGAGTGGATGCGGTGGTGCCAGACGGCCTGTCTGTTGGTGTTGGTGTTGGCTGTGGACTTGTCACGCCCGCACGCCCGCCCGCACGGGAACGAACGAAGCGCCGCCGTCTTGGTCCTGGCTGGAGCCCTTCGGGTCGCCTCCTTGCCCGTGTTTGTCTGACACGAACCCGACCCAGCGGGCTGGCACGATCCAGAGCGAGGGCCGGCTGTCGAAATCAGGGTGCGTCGCTTGCGCATTGGCCAGAGCCAAATCTCCTCACTGTTGCTGTCATTTGCGAACACGGCCAAGGGCCCAAGAGCACTCACTCCCAAACACGTACAGAAGTCCACGAGGAGCTGGCTGATATCGGGCTCCTCCTGCAGACCATCCTCGCTAGCCAGGACCGCACCGTCCATCATACGGGGCTTGCCTGGTCATCCCTCGCTTGCACAGAACATACTTGTTCGTGTTTCTGTCAATACCCGTTCCGACTTTCATCACCCTTCTGTTGTACGCGGCCGACAAGCTGCGCATGGTCGTTGGCCATCGCGACGGCTGACCTTGTCCGAGGAGGATCTCTTCTCGACAGATGGACTTGGCCGCAAAGTCTCTGACGGCACATCGCAACCCGAAGCTTGCAGGTGACAGCGGCTATGGCCAGTCAGCAACCCGGCGCTGGGAGCGGCGAGAGGGGCAAGGCCGATCCGGGCCTGCAAAACTTCCAGTTCACCTTTACGGCGACGCCCGGAACAAACGGCTTCATTGAGCCTGATGTAGGTGGTGTCCGCCTTCCTTGTTGGATTCCATCTTGTACTGACTTGACTGCGTTATGCCGGTAGCCAAAACCCGGACAAGTGTGAGTAGCGGCGGTTTGTCTTGCGAGGCCGCGGAGTCGTCTGTCGAAGCTGGATCCTAACGTCGACGGTCGAGCAGGGAGGCGTCCGAGTCCTTGTCAGAGAGCGTGAAAAACTTTCCCGAGGAGTTTGGGCGCACCTATCACGCCTACCGAGCAGGCTGTAAGTCGCGCCTGCCCTTGACTCCCTGCCCCTGACTCCCGTCCCCAACGCTCCTGCCCTCCCAGCTGACCTGGCCGACCGTCCAGCTTACGCCTTCCCCAACGACGCCGTAGAGCAGGAGCGACTGGCACTCCAGGGCGAGATATTGCGGAGGCTCTTCGGTGACCGGCTCTACTTTGCTCCCCTCTCCGAATCCACCCCTCCGCGAAGAATCCTCGACGTTGCCACGGGCGTTGGCGACTGGGCCATTCAGATGGGCGACCTGTTCCCCAGCGCACAAGTCATTGCCACGGATCTATCCCCGATTCAGCCGGAACAGGTCCCCCCGAATGTCAACTTTTATGTCGAAGACTCGTGAGTACCTGCCGCGCAGCAACGCAGTGATGGATCCTCTGTGCAGCACCGTCTAACGGCTCTCCCGCTCGCAGATCAGACCCCTGGGAGTACTCGCGGAAGTTCGACTATATCCATACGCGGGCTGTTTCCGGCTGCTGGTCGTCGTTTGAGAAGCAGGTCGCCGAGCAGGCCTTTGCCGCGCTCGAACCCGGTGGCTGGTTCGAGTCTCAGGAAGGGGACAGCACCATCGCATGCGACGACGGCACTCTAGATCCCAACGGACCCATGGCGAGGTGGTTCCGCGACCTCACGGTCGCTGGAGCAACATGTGACCGTTCGGTCGTTGTGGGGGCTACTCTCAGGGAGGTGTACGAGCGGGTTGGCTTCGTGGATGTGCACGAGCGCATCTTCAAAATACCAACCAACGGGTGGGCCAAAGATGAAGGGCTCAAGGAGTTGGGACGAATGTGGGAGAGAAATCTCTTGCAAGGAGTGAGCGGCTTCTCCTTTTGTCTGTTCAACAGGGTCTTTGGCCGGACTGCCGTAGAGATCGAGGTACGCAGCGACTTCCCGCACGGCCTTTTGATTATGTGGCCAGGCACCGCGCCAGAAGCGTACTGCAAATTCAGGGTTGATAAGTTTTCCAGGTATCACTAGTCGACGTACGACGGGATATCTCTGATCCGCGAATACACGCTTACATGCCGATTTACGTCGTGTGGGGGAGAAAACCGTTTCCAGGGGAGAGACCGATTCGCGCACCGAAATTTCAATAACGGAGAGAGAGACGCCACGTTTTAGAAATGGCTGGGATATCAACACGTCGAGACTTGGTCGAAACTCAACAAAGCGATGCCGACTGTCAGAAATGGCGAGGTGGAAATTCTCCAACAGATTGCCTCAACTAAGCGCCGAGAGGAAAGGAGTAACTGTCGGTCACCATTATCGGAAGAAATTTCAAGCAACAAGCAGGCGACGGCCACATTCAAAGACGCATGAAAGCGTTAGGGCAAAGGGACTTTAAAAGCGGACGCACCGATGACCGCAACATGATTTCGCACAGAAGACTATGTGAACTGGACCAAACCGAGGTTTCGTTATCCACATGTCGTTATGCAAAATCCTTCCATCATCCTCGTTTTTTTCGCCACACTGAGCCAAATCGTGATGGGCTTTTTCTTCAAAGAGGCCCTGTCTGGCTCCATCGCGGCGTGGAACTGCCCTCGTCAATGATTCACGAGCCAAGCCAGCTCCTTGGCCAGCTCCTCGGGGAGGATTTCCGCACACCGCTCGCGCGAGAGAAACTCATGGTCGGCATACTCGAAGCCCGGGACGACAGTCTCCGAGATGAGCAGCCCCTCGTTGGTGTCGGCTCCCTCGGTGTCCTTGTCGGGGCGCTCGAGCAGGTAGCTCGCCTTCCAGACGCCGCCGTCGACGGCCCACTGCAGCTTCTCGCCGCGCTGGACGTCCGGGCCGACGACAAAGGATTCGACGCGGCTGCCCGGGTGGATGAGGACGTAGCGGCCGCGGCCGCGGTGCCAGGTGTGCACGATGCGGCTGCGGTTGCGGTGGAACGAGCCCACGGGGCGGTTGGGCGTGAGGTAGTAGAAGATGGAGGTCGAGAGGCGGCGGACGGCCGGGTCGAAGCCGGGGCGGGGGCCACCGACGAGGGCGAGGGTTTTCTCGGAGAGGGGGGTCGGCGGGTAGGGGCTCGGGATGAGAGTTGGCGACGAGTCGGTTGCGACGTAGTAGCCGCCTTCGATATGGGGGGTCAGCGAGAGGGCCTGGATCGTGGCCTGGACCTTTGTGGATTCGAGAACGCCCGTGGGAGCGAATGCTGGGCTGGCAGGGTCCAGCGAGGTCTTGGGGCTGGGCTCCGAGGCAGGATCGCAAGCAAGGTCGACGGGGTCGGAAGGGAGCCCGTCGATGAGCTCGTAGCCGCCCATGGTGGTGTTGATGCCGGGTTGACTTCAACGACGGTCACGCGGTGGTCAGTTGGGTAGAGCAAGAAACTCAGAGAGAGACCAGGGTCGACGTTGTGGGTGTTGAGAGAGCTGGCGCCTGAGTTGAGTGTTTACGCCGAGTTGAACAACTGTCCGGCAGCTGTTCAGTCCGCACCGCTCGGTTGTCTAGCAACCAAAATTCACTAACAACACATGTCTTTCCAGGGGCTGTACAAACGACGCCCGATGAGGCAGCATAGATAACCGGTCTCGGTCAAGGCCAGACGAGTCGTGACACAGCGCCGACTCGGATGCCTCCGTCAGCGTGCCATGGTCCCGAGCGCACGAACGTTGTTGGCCGTGTAACAGTGGCTCGACCATTTCGACGCCGTGGCGGGTGGGCGCAGGACGTGTAGACGCAGGAAGAGTCCATCTGCGGTGACACGGGAACGAGGCGCCGGGACTGGGTTCTTGAGCATGGCGTCAATGGAGGGAGACTGCGGCGCAGGCCGAGGGGGTGATCGGGAGGCGGCATGCCGGCCCATGGCGAGGATCAGTTACATGCAGTTAGTAGGTAGGCTGCGGGCATCCGATGTTTCTGTGTCAAACACAGGCTTGGTGCAGCATCGGATTCACTGTCGCTGCACATCTCTCGCATGCGCCCAGTGTCCCCGTCGTCGCGGATTTTGCCGGGTTTAGCGCCGTGTGTAACGCCAGCAGCATGACATCTCCGATGCCGCCCTCGGCCTCACCTCCATGCACCGCCTGTCACGACGCTGCCCTTCATCTGCGCGCTGCGTTCCCGTGACACCGTCTCGCCGTCCTCGAGCCGCAGACTGAGGCCCGACTGGGCCTGCGATCGACCATGCTGCTGGCACCGCGCCTCCCCCGGCCCAGCTGCGGCTGCGTCGTCCGCGCTCCCAGGGCCTGTCGCGCGACCACCTCTGTCCGTCTCCCACCACACCGAGCCGTCGTCGTCGTCGCCGTCGCCGTCGTCCGTCCACGCCCGTTCTCGAGCACCCCGTCCCGCCGCGCCCCCGACCCCTACGAGCACCTCCGCAACGCCCGGCCGCTCGTCCCCAATGCCATCGCCCGCCGCTTCACCAGGGCCGGCCGCAGCCGCAACTCGCAGGCCTTCGCCGTCGTCTGCGTCATCGCCGCCGTCACCTTCTACCTCTACAACTCGCAGACGGTGCCCGTGACCGGCCGCCGGCGGTTCAACTTCTTGTCGGACAAGCTGGTCGCGCAGGCGCACGTCCGGGCCGCCGATGCCGTCATCCGCCAGGTGCAGGAGCAGGGAGGGCATTTCCTGTCCGACTGGGATCCGCGGACGATGCTGGTCAAGAGGGTCATGAAACGGCTGATTCCCGTGAGCGGCATGGCGGACCTGGATTGGGACATTCGGGTGATTGCTGACAATCGTACGTCCCATGTGTCCACGCGTCGCGCCGTGGTTGCTAATAAGCCCATGGCATTGTAGGCACCGCCAATGCCTTCGTCTTGCCCGGAGGCAAGGTTTTCGTCCACAGCGGGATCCTCAACGTCTGCCGAAACGAAGACGCCCTGGCTGCCGTTCTCGGGCACGAAATTGCTCACAACACGGCCTCGCACGCTGCGGAGAGGCTCTCGGCCGCGTGGGTCGGAAACCTCACCGCGGGCAGCGTGTTCTTCCTCGCCGGGGCGTTGCCTGGGCTCGCGCTCTTCGGGCTGTGGAGCTTTGTCGGCGGCTTCTATCTACAGGACCTCTTGTTCTACCTCCCCATGGGGCGCAAGCAGGAGAGCGAGGCGGACTACATTGGCCTCATGATGATGGCCGAGGCGTGCTACGATCCCCGGGCAGCAGTTGGATTCTGGCGGCGGATGGAGACGATTCAGCACGCTGGAGGACAGGAGGTGCCGGAGATGCTGAGCACCCATCCATCGGTGAGTCTGGATGGCCGACCGCCCAACCCGCACCAGGCGAGGAACTGACACGGGGCAGAACGAGCGTAGAATTGCAAAGATCAACGAGTGGCTGCCGGAGGCGATGCAGAAACGCACCGAGAGCGACTGCCGGGGCACGGCAGCGTTTGCGGATAGGTTCAGGCTGGCCCTGCGCAGGAGAAGGACGGTGGTGGACGCTGCTTGACGTGGCCCGAAGCCGACGCCTTGTGTGAGCAGGCTGTTGGAACTTGGTGCGAGCGGAGCCGTAGACAAATCCCCGGCAATTGAGGGCTGGACGTGGAATCGGAGTAGTCCGTAGACGACGGCATGTATTGTACAATATCGCAGCACGGAGTACACCATGAGACGGGACGCCTATATCTATATTTGTTGACTACGCAGCAATAGCCTGCGCCAGAACAGGGCGGTTGCGAACTGGCGTCCTCTGATAGGCCCTCGCTGGGGATGTCGTCGCGCGGCTTCTGACTTGGCCCGCAACCCCGGACCCGGATCCGGGGTGGTGGCCTGCGCTGAGCCGAGGTAAACCATTTCAGCACAAACATCCATGTCACCAACGTCCGTCTCCCTCTGCACTCTTGAACGTCAATCGCCGCCTCCCGCCCACGAGTTGAACCCGCTCTGTCCGACTCTTTACCTGCGATACGGCTAGACACGCATGCGAGCCACCATGTCCAAGAAGTTTTCCACCGCCGATGTCGCCCCGCACCGGGACGACGCGAACGGCTACTGGCTCATCATCGAGAACGACGTCTACGACATATCGAGTACGTGCCGTGTGCCCCCTCTCTGCTCTCTCCCCGTCTCTTTTGCGCCGTTCGCCGCTGCTCTGCGCCGTCTCCCGGCCTGCTGCGCGGCGGAGCGTGGCATGTGATTGCGAACCATGCTGACGCGACATCGCCAGGCTTCATGAGCGAGCACCCCGGCGGTGACAAGGTCCTCAAGCGGTTCGCCGGCAAGAACGCGACCAAGGCCTTCTGGAAGTACCACAGCGAGAGCGTGCTGAAGCGGTACGGCGCCAAGTACAAGATTGGCGAGGTCGGCGAGGCGGCGAAGCTATGAGGGCAGGGCGGAGGCTGCGACATGCATGAGTCGCATGGAGCTCGCGGATGCGGCTGCTGCGATGATACGGATGGGATGAATCGATGCATAGAAGTGGCGTGTCCTGGGCGAAGAACCTCGGGGCAGGCCGGTAGACTGTTGGATCACGGGTCTGTTCGCATCGTGGGCGTGGCGGAATCGATGACACCAGAAAGGGTTCGTTGGATTGTATTCATACGATATGGTCTCTGCATGGCACATATACAGACTATTACTTCACCAACAGTCACGCTCCTCTCCGTCGCGACGCAGAGCTGAAGGCCTCGGACAGCGCGCCTCCCATCACTCACCGACAGGCCCTCTGTTCGTCACGTCCGCTTCGTTGATCGGACAAGACAAGATTCGAGAGAGGCCTCTTTGCTTTTGCTTGCAACGACGCCCCTCGCTTCGCAGAAGCACCGCATGTCCATCGCAGAATTGACGCCAGAACCTAGCCAACATACGCTGCTGCTTGGCGCAACTCAACTCCGACATGTATTCCCGCACCTACACCTACTTCCCGGCCGTTCGCGCTTTGCGAACTGGTCTTTCACGATCATGACGTCTGCACTCGTCGATGCCGCTTTGGAAGCATCCGCCCTCCTAACACGGCCCTTGTGGGGCAGCTGACTGCGACAGCATCCAGCCCCAGGAAGGAACTCGGATTATCCCCGACGCTGGAATCTCATACCCCGTGTGTGCTCCAAGAACCGATCCAGTTCAGCCCGTCATGGGCGACATCTTCGACGCCCGCGAGGTCCAGAAACGGCTGCTCCAGCGCCACACCTGCCAGGACACAAACCCTCCCACGCTGCCACCCCCGAGCGCCATCCGCGCCGCCGAAGCATCCCTCATCCCCAGGACGAAGCCCAGCTGGCACGCGCAGGGCCTCTCCGACGCGGACGTCGTCGCCCACATCCTCGGCGACATCGTGCCCGCGCTCACCGGCCAGGCCGCGTCCAGCCGCTACTATGGCTTCGTCACCGGCGGCGTCCTCCCCATCGCCGAGTGGGCCGACAACGTCGTCTCGCGCATGGACCAGAACGTCCAGGTGCACCTGCCGGCGCAGTGCGTCGCCACGACGGTCGAGGACGCGGCGCTGGAGATGCTGGCCGGGCTGTTACGCCTCGGCGACGGGTGGAAGGGCAGGACGTTTACCACCGGCGCGACGGGGAGCAACGTCCTCGGCCTTGCGTGCGGCCGGGAGGTCGTCCTGGCCAAGAAGCTCGGCGGCGAGGGCAGCGTGGGCGAGCTGGGCCTCCTGGCTGCGTGCCGCGAGGCGGGCATCTCCGAGACCCAGGTCCTCACGAGCGCGGGCCACAGCTCCCTCTCCAAGGCCGCGAGCGTAGTGGGCATCGGGCGCCGCTGCGTCAAGGAGCTCGGGCGCAGCGAGGACCAGCCATGGCGGCTCGACATTGACGCCGTGGAGCGGGAGCTGCAGCGGCCGGGGGCGGCGAGCATCATTGCCGTCAGCGCGGGCGATGTCAACACGGGGGGCTTTGCGCTCGATGGCCTGGACGAGTGGAGGCGGCTGAGGGAGCTGGCGGACAAGTACGGGTCGTGGATCCATGTTGATGGAGGTGCGTCTCATGGCAAGACCATTGCCATTGAGTCTTGCATCACTGACCGTCGTAGCGTTTGGCATCTTTGCCCGAGTTCTGGGCTCGAGTGACGAGGACGCCCCGCTTAAGAAGCGGACCGAGGGCATAGAGCTTGGAGACAGCATCACAGTGGACGGGCACAAAATTCTCAACGTGGTGAGTATCACCTTGACTTTCCACCATGAGAAGCTTGGCTGACTTTGCAAACCACAGCCGTACGACTGCGGAATGTTCTATACTCGTTCCGCCTCTACTCTCCAGTCCGTCTTCACCAACCCAAACGCCGCCTACCTCTCCTCCGGTTCCGCGGCAAGCATCCCCTCCCCGCTGAACGTCGGCCTCGAGAACTCGCGCCGGTTCCGCGCCCTCCCGGTGTACGCCGCCCTCCTCAGCAAAGGCTACGCAGGCATGCAGCGTCTCGTGGCCAACATGGTGCAGCTCTCGCGCCGCATAGCCGCCTTCCTGCGCGATTCGCCGCACTATGAGCTCCTGCCGGACGAAAGGGCCGCGCTCGATGGCGTTTTCATGATTGTGCTGTTCCGCGCCAAGGACGGGGCGCTGAACGATGCGCTGGTGGAGAGGATCAACGAGACGAGGCAGATGTACGTGAGCGGGACGGCGTGGAGGGGCGACAAGGCGGTTCGGATAGCCGTGTCCAGCTGGAAGGTGGACGTGGAACGGGACTTTGAGGTCGTGGCGGCCATTCTGAACGCCGTGGCCGCGGGAGAAGCGTTCGACATTGGGGGGCTTCAAAAGCAATAGAGAACCTGCCCATGCGGGAGTGTGGCAACCGGGTATTCGAAGCCGTCGTGAGGTGTAGTTCGCGAGCACCATTGTCGCCACCTCGTCCCTCGCACGCGTGCACTCTGCGCGCCCTAGCCAAACTTCTTGGACCCGCCCTTGACGGTGAACTTCTTGTCCGCCTTCTTGCCCTTGCCAATCAGCTCGAGGTGGCCGGCGCGCTCGCCCAGCAGCGCCTCCGTCTTGGCCGTCAGCCCGGCCGAGAACTTCTTGTGCGCCTTGTCGAGATGGGCCGTCGACTTCTTGGGCTTGGACACCTTGGAGACCTGCCTCTTGGAGTGCGTCGCCTTGGCCGCCTTGGGCCGCGACGATGGCTTGAATGCGCCCTGGACCATCGTGGAGGTGGTGGTGCTTCGATTTGAGGTGTTTGGTGGTGGGAGATGGGGATGTGGTTGGAAGGAGGAAATTTTTTGGGTGCGGTTGCGGGGACGCCTGTCACCGCTCACCGTCACGTTCACCCGGTCCAGATCGGGCAGCGCTTCTGTCAACTCAACCGCACCGTCTCTTCTAGTGTCCTAAATTGATACGGACACTAGAGCGGATTAAATTGATCAAGTCTCTCGGGAACTGATTAATGCATTGACTTGCGTCCATTGTTCTCGGTTCTCCGACTCAATCCCTCAGATGGGTGCGGCCCTCTAAATGCAGCCTTCGGCACACAGATACAGTTCCCGACTACAATCAGGCTCGAAGCACCTTCAGAGCCGCTTCCAGACTCGCACTCTCCCGCTGCAGAGTCATCCGCTGGTGCTTGGACTCCTCGTCTTCGCCAGCGATGAGATCCAGTTGCTCATCACTGAGCCTCATGATCATGTCCGGCCCGAAGGCCTTGACAGGACTCTCGGCTCCGTCGAGCAGAAAGTGCGAGATTACCTGCTGGTAAACAATGTCGACAAACCGCCTCTGGGCCACCTTGTAGTAGCTCTCGAAAATGTCGAGGATGTCCTCGCACACCTGCTGTTCATTGTCCTTGTTCACAGCACTGCTTCTGAGATTCTCAACTGAGACGTAACGGCCACTTGCCTTGAAGTTGTAGTCTCTGAGGTCGATGGCTTTCTCCGCCAAGGACACGGCTAACCGCTCGCCACGCTTCTTCTGGAGAATGTCGTTGAAGTAGTGGTTAAAGGTGCTGGGTCTTCCTCCGCGCTCGATGGACAGGAGGAAGTGCGCGTGATTCATGGCATTGCGGTATAAGCCCCTCAGCTGGTCCACGAGAAGGTTGTCCCACAGCTGATCCCGCACTTGTTTCTCAGGGCACAGATGGCAAATGAGTCGAAAGATGAAGTCGTGAACAAGGGCTATGGCACTGCTGACGTGAGACAGGGTCAGAGGCTCCCACTTCTCCGACTGCTCCTCAAAAACGGTCGAAAGAACCGTTCCACCAAACTGCGATGCAACGTTAGCTATTATCCCAAGCTAGGTAAAGTCGTCCAAGCTCACCGTGCCGAGATCAGGTCCGCGACTAGAGTCGAACACCTCCGTGATGCGATGCATGATAGGCTTGCTGCCCGGCCGGGGGCACTGGTACGCTTTGTCGACAATGATATCATGAAGCTCGGGGTACTTCGCGAGCGGAACTTTCAAGGGGACAGCGGTTCCCGCAGCCGGAGTCTCGTCTTCCGAGGCCGCATCGTCGTCTTTCGAAGACGAATCCTCCCCTGGAGACGCATCGAACTGCTCCGTGTGGGCACGCTCGCGGAAGACGTTGGCGAAGACCTTGTGCAGCTTGATCATTCGCGTGATGAGCTTCAGGTCTGGGTCCAACCTGAAGAGCTTCTCACCCGCGTAGTGCCCGTTCAACGCAGCTTGGGTGGTGGTTTGAAAGCTGGTAGCCAGCCTTCCAAGGTACTGCCGCTGGGAGCTATGGTCCGCCCGGGTAGGCCCCATGGACTCCAAACTGGCTTTGCATTTACGCAAGCGTTGTTCGATCTCAGCCTTGACATGCGGGAACTCTTGCTTGGATATCTTCATGAGAATATGGCGCAGCCGCTCCTCCAGTGCAGAGATGCCACATCGATCACCAACGGCTGTCCATGGCGGGGCCATGAAGAAGGCCTTCTCGGCGGCAGCACGCTCAGCAAGCGTGGATGAGCTATCGTCTGCACTGCGATTCTTGACGACGTAGCAGCCAAGCTTCAGGTAGCTTTTGTTGCCAACGACAACATCAATGACTGCGTCTCTTGTGGCATTCTCCA